>QYTT01078890.1:2429-19141 GCA_006980735.1 Dasypogon diadema | reverse complement strand
CAAAGATGTAGCTTTTCTACACACATGTAACTTTCGCAAATTTCCTCGACTTACATTTTTTAAAACAGCCCAAGTTCCATGGAGTGCGCTTTTTCTGTTTATTCCAAAACGTAAAAAATGGAACTGGGTGCGACTGGTCTACCCAGACTGCCAACTTCTCATTTGGGCATTTTATCTTTCTTTTGAAAGTTTAGGTGTTATAAAAAAAAACCGCCAATTCAAATTTTTTGCAAACCTTATCAGGTTTTTTGCTCTCGAGATAATTTCCAAATGGGAAGTTAAAAAATTATATTGTCACCTTTTATTGAAAAACCACAAACTTTTTTAAGTGTATTATACAGGGTGTCCCGGTTTCAGATGCTAATCCTAATTCACGTTAATACTCCGTTTGAGAGAAATTTTACCGTAAGCGACTAAAATTTTGAATAAATTACTTCACATTTAGATGTGTAACTTTAATATTTATTACTCTAAGGAGATAAAAAAACGCAAGGCTTATGGTTTGGTGTAGGCGTTATTACGTAGATCGAAGTGCAACGACTATTAATCGGATCTTTATAATATATTTATCGAAAGCATAGAAGGTAACAAAATAACAAAAATTAGCGTTACTAATGTTTGTGTAGGACAGGAATGGGGAAAAACCCATAAAAAAGAAATAAATCAAAAAAGAAGAACATTATAAATTTCAGAGTTTTATTTTATTTTAAATGTGAAAAATAATTTCTTTAACCGTTTATGAATTTAGAGACTTATATGTCTAAAATAAAACCGCGGGCTTCCCGTGAGCGTGTCAAAATGGGCTTGCTGTGAGCGATTTTTATAAATTTAATTATCTTTCTTCTCAAAATATCTTCTATGGGTGCCTCATGGTTTTACTTTTAGTCCTATAAGCTTTAAGATTTACAAAAATCTGAGAAATTATTTTCTACGCCTCGGGGCGTTTTATATAAAACTACTTCACTTTTTTTTCTCTATATTTTTTTGTCTTTTGACCTAAAAATATTTTATTATTTAGGTTTTTAGGGAGCCCCTGTAGAACTTGTGCTCCATGCCGGCTTTACTTACTTTAACCTGAAAATATTGTATTTTTATCGGAACTGCGCATGTGTGCCAAGTTTCAAAAAAATCGCTTGAGTACAAAAATTGATTTAAAAATTCCACCCAGATAAAATTCCTAAACTAAATAAAATAGAAAAGTATAACAATGTAAAACATGATTTATTGCAGCTAATTTAAAACTATGAGCGAATTTTAACATATTTTAAAGTATCATTTTATTTTAAAAATAATTAAATGTAAAGTAAAGAAATGTATTCCCGGATAAATTAAATGCACCACTACAATAATCACAACAGATCCCTTGAGAATGCGTATAGCTATCCCTCGAAACGTCGGATGATAAAATAAATTGACGATATAAACATTGTTGTACTTTTTTGACCATGAAGCCCAAAATTAAAAAATTCTTGCTAAATTACAAAAAGCGGTCAAAGGAAAAATCTCCTAAAAATATTTTTCTTTTTAAGCTTAAAAAACCAGTGACATGGACTTTCGTCAAAATTATTCGCAGTGGAAATGTCTCAGCCAATACAATTTTCTACAAGTGTACCAATGTGTGCACAGAAGTGCACTCTGTGAAAAAATTCCCTCCCATTATGAGTACTTGTTTTTACTGAAAGCTATGAGTTGTGTGTCAAAATCGGCTTGTATGAAGTGATCAACTTTTGAGCCTACTGTAAAATATCGCTCGCGTATTATATCTACTTATTAATTATCAACAGATGACAGAATAGATTATTTAGAGTTCTTAAAATTAGGAAATATTAAAATCCTCGAGTAAAGCACTAATTAAGTTTCTCTACAAAACCACGCCCGAACTGGCACAATAAAAGACGTTAACATTTTATCTTTTATTTAACAACGTTGACTAGTCTGTGACGGTACCAAATATAAGTATTATTAAAGATTTTCTAATTTAATAGAAACTTTCATCTTCACCGGTACTGATCCGTTTATTTAAAAAAAAAATCCTAAATGCATTTCGATTTGTTTTGCGAGTCATCATCAGGAGGATCCTTTGACTGAAATTACAAAACTGATTCTAACATTGAAAATACTAAGATTGTTGTCGAGCTTCTGCATTACCGCTTTGTTTTTCTGTTGATTTCAAAAAGTGTGGAACTTATTCGTCCATTGCCACTATTTATTATACTGTCTTTGCTCTTTGTTATTGGTAAACCTTCCCAGCCGTCAAGTTAATTGTTAAATTTATTCGTTAATAAGTTTTGTAATTATTAAATATGTGTTAGTATGAGTTTTTAAGAACTTATACAGCAGAAGAGACCAGTATACTACAAAATAATAGTTTTGTCAAAAATAGAATGCAGTACAAAGGACCTGTTCGAAAACGTAGTACTACATAAGTTATGCAAAAACTACACGTGTAGTTAATTGCTTTACACTTAAAAAATTCAAAATTCATTAAAGTTTTTCGTAATAACTGTAACAGTAGACTGAGTAACCGGTAATTTCGTAGTTGTAAAGTCCTTAGAAGCAGATCAACTACAGGTGTAGCTCACTCAGTACTGCGTTTTCGAATAGGCCCAAAGATCCCATACATTGGCGCTTAATTTATTCATGACAACCAGTAAATAAATACAAATGTTCCCAAAACTAGCAGCTAAATAAATATAAAACCAATAACGAACTTTACTTGTTTTCTAGTTTGCTTTTTTGAATTGCTCACACAACCATATCATGCCTAAAATTCAAACCTATATGTAAGCCATAATGTAATAATGTGTAATATGTAATAATCCCTTTTCAATTCCAAAAACTACATAGATTTGCAATGTAACGACCTTAACAGAAAACTGGGATTAATTAGGAATAATGGAAATAAAAGACCTTATTGAAATTACTTATTAAATTTATTTCTGAAAAATTCTATTTGTTTTTCATCAGTTTCAATAACAAAAGGACTTTTTTTACATCACCTACTTGTAGTCTTCCTCTAGGTAGAATTTTTCAATTATATTATAATTTTAATTTCCAGTAATAATAGCGACATAAATATTTAGCTTTGTGAAGATATTTAAGTGTTTCCTATTTATTTTTTATAATATTGTTAAATATTTATTGAATTAGGGTCCTGCAAATTAAAAAAGTGTTAAGTGAGCTATTAAAAATAATATTTTTTTAAGTACTTTTGTCAGCTTTATATGTATTCTTCTTAATATGTGGAAAGGAATTATCTCCTGAAACACCTTTCAGCACCTTTCAGCACGCCAACAGTGGACCTAATGTTCAAGTTTACAGAAATGGGCAATTTTGACTATATACTCTCTTTTACGATCTTATTTCTAATCAAGATAGAAGTATTTATTATATACCCTAAAAAGTATTGTAATCGAAAATACAAAATTTGAGAACCCAGAGGATTTATAGATACAAATATAATTTATTTGATTGTAAAAAGATAGCTATACTTGACGATTTACAGAATCTGTCAACGAGCAGCTTATTTTTATTTCAGTTAAGTTCGTTTTCTCTGGTTTTTAACATATGGAGCGTTTATTTTGATTGTGTTTTAAGTCCACTTTATAACTACAAAAAGGGATTTGAATTTAAAATTAAGTGTTCATTTCATTTTTTGCTAAAACTGAAAAATGTGACTTACATCACTTTCAAAATAAACGGTCCATATAACTATGTTAATTCAATTATTATAATATTATTAGAAGGCACTTTTAAGGGAAGGTGGTAGTGAAAAATTGTATACAACCGAAAAAAATTGAAATATTTTTTGCAATTTTTGATACCTTGAAGATACTACTTTTGGGTAGTCCACTTAATATTTTAAAATTTTTCTTATAACGCATTTGTTTAATATGCACACAGCGCGATTTTTGGATAAACTTTTTTTCTGAAGCAATTTTGAAATGAGATTGATTAAATTCTCATTGTACTATTTACTAAAAGAAGAGGATGCTGCTTTTTGCTCTGGAATAGCAGAATAGTTTTTTTATATCCTATGTTTTCACCCATTCACTGAAATCGAATATTCAACATTGTTAATCTTTAAATGAAATTTTAACGGAAACTAATTTCTCATCTTTTCTGTACTTCATACCTCCGTTTTCTACTCGATTTTTGTCCAATTTTCATGGAATTTTGTATAATTGTTTTCTGATATATGTGGAATAATCTATATTGACAGAATTATTGAATTTTGAATTTCGAATTTAAAAAACAAAAAAATGTCACATTACACATAAAAATTGCTTGAAAGCTGTCAAAAATGACCATTTTTTCACTTCAAAATTTTCAGAAGTTGATAACGAAATTATAAAATCGAAAATTTGCCAATACGTTTTTACAAACACTATAATATATAGATTAAGAAAATAGCAGTGTTAACTAATTTGCTTAAAAACTGGGTACAAAATGGGTAAATAATTTGTACTGGATAAGTCAAAATTTACCCCTTTTTTCGTTAGTATCATTTGAAAAAATTTTTTGGTTTAAACGCTTTCAATTTTCCATTTAGACCGAGACTAAGATAACATCAAGAAAGAAATAGTTTTTAATTTTTGATAAAAATTGCGCATTTTAGCCACTTCGCTACTACCTCCCCCTGAAGTGCTGAGATTAGGACGCAAAAAGCGAGGCTTTCACATCAGAACATATATTTTGTAAACAAGCTCCTTTTTACGCGCTATTTAAAGGGTTCAAAAATATCACGTACTTATTAAATGACGCGACATCTTTACAAGCCATCCTAGATTAAAACAAATCTCTTTAGCCATTTATAAAGATTGAAAATTACGTCTGTTAATTAATTAACGGTTTTTATCTTAGTGTAATACGAATGGGAAAAGAATAGTTAAATTAAATACGTTAATTCCCGTAATTTGCAATAATCTACTTCCCCCTCACAACCGCAGTAACCAAATTCCACTTCAGATGCATATTATTCAGAATTCTAGAAAGATGCTCAACTACTCCCTGCCCTTACACAAATGTGTCCTCCTTTCATGTTCTGTGTCACAATATGAATCGCAGTTAAAGGATTTATTGTACAATTCCTTCCCTAGCCAGACAACAATGAACAAAAAAAGCACACAGTAGAAAAACAAGATTTTGTCGTTTTTATTCCCCAAATTAAATCGAATGCGGGAATTTTCCAGGAGATAAAACGTCGTCACCATGACCGATGGTCAAGGTGATACCCAGGGATATTCACGTATCCTTCCGTTGTTGTTTTTTTTTTAAATCTCATATCCTGATAGTCTTGTCAGACAAGTTTTCATTAAATCAGGGAAAATTATGGGAAGCTTTGTGGTCCAGGTGACGCTGTTTCCAAAAGGATGTTAAACTGGTGTGGCAGGACCTGTTTTGCGCCCCAACTTTACTGCGTTTCAATTGAAATAAATTTAATAAAAGGCGAACGCGAAATGAAAAATTCACTCAGTTTGATCGGGTCCTGGATTACGAACATTTCGGTAATCAAAATTTTTATAAAATTCCAAACTGAAGTACTTCAGGATGTAGTGAGATTTAAATTTTTGTGCTACACAGTATCGTTCTTGTTTCAGTTACGAAATTTTATAGTAGAAATTATACAAGTGAAAACAGTGTTAAAAGTTGAAATTTGTAAAACATTCCAAGGGGATTAAAAACCAGCACCTAACCGAAGTTTCTATTTTTTCCAGGTAAGAGAAATTTTTTAAAACTTCTTAACATTTCCGAGAATCGGTTTATAAAACGTTAGATACTAACAAATTCACCACATAGAGATTTTTCCGCCTTTCAATCGTTCCACTTTTGAAGATATTAAAATGAAAAAATAAATCGAACTACGCTTTAATAAAATTTCTTTTTCGTTTGACGCAGGATAGAAGTATGGGAGTTGTGGCGAACGAAAGACGCGCAATTTCATAAACACCCGATCAAAGCAAAAATTGAAGGATGGAACTTTAACCATCAAGAGACACACAATTTTTGAAAAACCAAACTGCTGCATAAACAACACAAAACACCTCCAAATTGCCGTCGAAAAGTTGGAATCCTATTTGCCCTTCACTTCAGGATGCGCCATTTTGCAATCAACAGCATCGAACCAAATAAAGTTTTGGATCGATAATAAAAGAAGCCGCTCCAAAACACGAAGCAGGATGAAACGACATGAACTTTTCAAAGTCCTTAAGGAACACACTGAAGAAATAAGGATAGCCAGTGGATATTTACACTATAGAGAGGAAATTTTATAAAGAAATGTACAAGAATTGCAGAAGAGATACTTAGGCGGAAAATTTCGGTATATCATAAGCAGTGAGATGAGAATTTTTGGATTTAGAAAGAAGGAACATTCAAAACAGAGTAAAAATCATCCGAATAATAGGGGAAATTTGCCGCAAAAAGGAGATGTAACTTTCGCCTGTAGAGGAGAACTGGAGAAAATTTCAGACGGAAATCTGGAGAAATTGAAATAGTTATGATATTTCCCCGCTTCAAAATAGGTACGAATTTCAAGTAAATGTGAGAAATTAATTTTAACTAGATATACAGGGAAAATACACTATTGCAAAACGTATCTTATGCAAATTCCAACAAGTTCATTCATAACATTTTACACGTGTGTTTTTAAAACTTTAAGTAGGAAATTTTCTATCGAATTAAAGATTTTGCCGAAATTTATTCGCCTTGCGGTAAGTGTAGTTACCATTGAAACTGAATTTAAAGTGTATTTCAAAAGTTAAAATTATCCAAAGTAAAATTATTGAATTTCATATAATTATTTGCACAAATAAGTGTAGTGCATCTGTTCTGTGTTTTCCACATTCTCTTGGTGCGTCCTTTATTTCTTTAACGATTTACAAATTTGAAACTCTCAAAGTGCTTATTTTTTAACATGTATAAAGAAAAAGAAAAAATTCTAAATATTTGAGAAAGTCCTTGCTTCTTCATCTGAACGTAATCAAGTGCTAACTATTTTTCAAAATTGCAAAGGTTCTTTCTTTTAAATTATCTGTGCTTATTTTTTTTAATGGGGATATATAATTGTGTTCGTCTCTCCTTTATTGAACCGATGTGTAGAATCTATAATTTTCAGAATCGTGATAAAATTCCCTTTCGTTTATTTCTGAATTTTATTTCGACATTTAAGAGGCTTTCAAACTTATTTCAAGATTAAAAAACTCAATAAATATCTGTGATACACAAATACAATATTCTGGAAAATTATTTTAAACATAAAATTAATTTTAGTGAAAATATGAAAATTCTTAGAAAATTGAATTGGGAATTTATTTGTGATATCCATCAAAATTAGGTTTGTTATTTTTTATCTGTAAAATTATATTTGGCGAAAACGTGTTATTGTACATTGTTCCTACTCTTCAAGAAATCTAGTTTCATAAAAGGTACAATAAAACGTGACAAAATATCTCGATTGAATTAGTAGAATACTGTACATTCGAGTTATTAGATAATTCAAAAAATAGGACAAAAATTTAAGCATGAAATCGATTCTGTAAAGCTAAACATAATCTTCCTTTTTAACTTTTTTTTTAAACAAAAATCAAAGCCATTTTAGTGTCTTATAAAACAATATTTACAACAACGAGAAAACTTCAGGAAGTGATATAATGAGCTCTCTAAAAATAATACACAAAATTAGAAAAAACAATCATAAAATATAGAAAATCAAAAAATGTATATCAAAAATTGTTGATTATTTTTTGAAAAATTGTTCATTAGGCCAAAAATAAAACTAAGGAGGTTAATGAAAATTTTTTCCATCTTGGCTTAGCTTTGTTTCCCCACATAACATAAAATTGTTCTTTACTTATTGAAAAAGTCACCAAAGCTTAAGATTCCACTTGCTTTTCTTCTCTGTATTTTGCTTTTTAACCAAGAAATTTTTCAGACTAATGAAAGTTTCACACGTTGACGATCGGGATAAAATAAAAAATTTCTAACCTCTTTTAGTATTTAATCCCATTAGGATTTCGCTTATTGATCTTCCAAAATATTAATCAAAATACGAAATATATTAAATAGTGGAATAAAGTTGTACCCTTTTCACAATACGGTTGAAATTCAGAATTTTGAAATTAATTTCGTAACTCCATTGAAGTGTCAAGCGTAAAAAAATTGAAGACATGCTATTTTCTCCATTTCACACGAAATTTAGTGCTAAAAACTCCATTTCAAAATTCAATTAAAATGTAGTTCGAAATGGAGAACAGAGTCAAAATTCTGAATTTCGGCCGCAGTGTACCAGGAGTATGAAATTAAATAGGATTTTCGCTTGGTTAATAACTTTAAAAAACAGTCTATTTTTGAGTATGTCAGTAGAAAAATTGAGAATTTTCTTTCAAAAACTGGAGTAATTTATACGAAGAATAAAACTAATTATTTTCTTTCATCGAATATTAATAGAACCTTTATAAACACTATTCATATATTTCACTATTAATTTATATTAAAGGCAACTACTTCAAGTTCCAACCAATTTTGGAGCGTGTTGCGTTTTATCACGTATACATTAAATTATTATAATTAGTAAACTATTACTAGAACCCTTTTATTTTCCGCCAAAATCTAGCCCAGAACTTGAAATTTAATTTTTAGTAGACATTTTATTAAACTAATTACAACCGCTTTGACTAACATAAACATACGATTTAAAAACAAGACATAATAATTGGATACGTATTTAATTCCGACATTTGAATCTCATTCGAACAAAGAATAGAATTAAATCCACTCTGCAGTGTTGAAATAAATAAACAGGAAAGCCTGTTATTTTCTCATAAAAATGGATTCCATTATCCAAACCTACTCTCTCACTATAAAATTATAATTGTTTTTTTTTTTAATCAAAGATAATAAAAACTGCTAAAATGCAAACATATCGATTCTAATACAAATTTCAAATGAGTTCAAATGAAAATAAACTGATGAGACAAGAATTATATCTTCAAAAACAAATGTACAAAACAGCAAAACTGAAATATGTTGAAATGATTTTTTTTTCTAAAGTGCGCTCCTTGAAAATAAAAGAAATTATAAAAATAATAGTTAGTTTATACCAAAATTAGCTTTCCTTGCTCTCCTAATTAAAAAAAACTCTTCTCACAGCGCTGTAGTTAATCGCATCTGGTATATTTCCAAATAAGAAAGAGAGACTTTAATTAAGTAACGTATCCACAAAATAAAAATACAAATAACATTGCAAGGTGGAACCACGCTTTTAAAATATTAATTGCAATTTAAAAAAAGCACTGAAAGCTAAATAAAAAAAGTATGTTTTCGAGTAAAATTTTCCAATTATATCGTCCCAATGAAAGGTTCATAAATTTTTGTTTTGTACTTATAAATTTGGGTATGAAGCATACGTTAAACAACGCACCTACAGTTTATAAATCAAAATTATAACAAAAAATTCATCATCCAAAACAAAATAATAAAAAAAGGTTTGAATTTGAGAGGCAATTTATAAAATGAAATTCTTGTTCCAAAAGTATCTTCAACTAACTGCATAGTAGCCCATAATTAGTAACAGCCCATGTTGAATTCAGTTAAATTTTACACGAATGGAATTCTTTTATATATTTTCACTTTCCAAATAGCTACCTACATCTGGTCTTATTACTTACCTATATCTTATATCTTACCTATATCTGTACAAATTCCCCTTTCTTCTCTAAAAAAAATTCCAATTTTCTTCTACTCAAAAAATTATAGTTTGGTAAAAAATGTGCACATTTTCAATACATAAAATTCAAAAGTTTAGTTTTCATATAAAATCTTGAAATCATGCATTACATGAAATATTGAAAAATAAACATATATTCTTTTTCGCAAGTTTATTGTTTCTTCTCCTCAAAAATTTATTACGAAATTTTAATTTAAAATTTTCGCTTCCATGTTTTTTTTATACATTCAGGTTTGCTTATTTCTGTTATTATCCCATGAAATTCAAAAACAAAACAGTTTGCAATTCAAATTTAATGAAAAATTTTGTTTTCCGATCTTTTTTTTTTCAAACTAAATAAGTAATAATGAGGTATATTAAAAACAATTGGAGCTGCTTGTGATTTGATTCACTTTTCCCGCAATGAATTTGAAACAACGAATGTATTCTTGTTTTTTTTAAACTAAATTTGGTGTAACTTTTAAAAGAATCGAGAGGGACGTAATTATGATGCTGAGATTCCTTCGAAAAGAAAACAATAAAATTAATAAAGTGCGCTTACTTTTTTCGCCATTTATGTGTTATAAACACTCCCATATTTTTGTAATATTTAATTCAAAATCAAATTGGGATTATTTTCATCCATTATTTACACAAGGTTAGCACTAAATAACAATTTAAAATTACACTTTTTAAGATAAGCTCTAACAATTATTAACTTACACGATGATATCGAATACATAATTTTCCCTTCCAAATGTTAGGTTCGACTCCCAGAAACTTATTGTATGACGAAAATTAAAAATTGCAAATCAACTGCATCCGGTTGCAACCGAAATTTCTGATCAGGGGACGGGGGAATAGGCAACATACAAATATCTACAGCGGTAGTACCACAAAAATCGGAATAAAATAGTTGCTTTCCATGCCAATTCTTGCCGGATTGTTGTTACATTATACACAAGGTTAGGGAATCGCAAAGATAGTCGGTAGATTGTGAATATCTAAATTTATTGTGACTTCTGTTCGTTTTTAAAGTATTTATTGAAAATTTAGCTTAATTTCATTCCTTTTGCTGATTAATTTTAGTATCGAATAAATTTGTATTTCAATAAAAGGAGGGAAATTCTAGCGCAGGCGGTGCCCTACGTTTTGTAGATTTGAAAAATACGTTAAAATTCCATAAATTACTTAACAAAAATCTACTCGAAAAATGGCCGTTACTGAATAAGCTTACCGACAGTCAGTTCAGCAGCAGATTAAAAGACGTATATCGGTATGAATATTTACAAACGAATCGGTAGTGTGTTCTAACTGATTGTAAGGAATAATGTTGTTCAATTATACAAAATAAATTTCAGGGGGTTTGAAAAAGTGTATTTTAATACAAGGTGGTGTCTCTAGATGATAAAATTACTATCGATGTCCAAAATCAATATCAACGGTTCCACCGCTTCACGTCTACAAAATCGATTTCAAAAAGGATACATGGTAATAGCTGCAATAACTCAAATTTCCTTTCGACAAAGAAATAATAATTTTTTTTAAACTTCTGTGCTGAGTTTTCCTTTTTTTATAATATTACTATCTTTATTAAAACTTAAATCTTTCGAGAACTTTAAAATTCATTAATTTTTTCTGATCCTATTCTATTACCGCAAAAGACATAAATTTTCGAGATTCGAAAATTTGACAAAAAAAAATAGTTCAGTCTGACGACTTTCGACGCACATATTTAAATAATCAAATTATGGCAAAAGTATACAAATATTCTAAACTTTACTTACTCCTGCCAGGCGCGGGTCCAGAGAGAGGTTCACGGTGGTCTTGACGGCCCCCAAAACCTTGGTATTGATGTATGCGTGAAAACTTTGAGTTTTTTTTATCTTTTATTTCAAGCCAAGACCCCCGTGACCTCTCCTCTGGATCCACGCTTGGTACCTGCTGTTGTCCCCTACCTGCCCACTTTTAAATAATATCAAGTTTATATTTTTTATTTAGCAAATTATTTTTCATCAAATCAAGCTTTAAATCAAAATGCCTTCGATTTTTGAAAACTATTGCACTTTAACGTCTACCTCATAAATATATCATGCAATAGCTTATTAAATTTCTCACCAATTAACCAAACTTTACACAACTTATGATAATATTTATTAAATACATAATCCTTGAAATTCTTAGAATAAATAGTATGTACTTCTTTTAATATTCCTTCTGTTTAATTTACCTCATCTGTTTAAAAATGATTTCTAGAAGACAAGATTAATACGTCTAAATCTTTCTACTCTACTCTGTCCTACAGAGCTGATATTGCAGGGATTAATTTGACCATAAAATAAAATTTATATTCACACCAATCTTTGATCTCCATTTATAGGAATAAACTTAACTTATCACCTTCCTTTTATATCAAAATGGGGAATTGGGTACAATAGTAAGAAAAGCAACAATTATTTTAAAAGATGTAGAACAAAGTTGTGCATTTATTTGACATATTTATAAAATTTAACAACGCTCTTTACAACGAGTTATTCACTCTTGAAACTCTCGACAAATTTAAATTACCCCCAAATTGCACAAAAATCTGCTTTCACTTTTGTGATTTTATTTCTCGCTAATATCTTTCTTTCTTATAAAATTCCTCAGACTACTATATCACATCTCTTACTATATTAAAAACAAGTGCAACTGGAATATGATTTTAATTTATCAGAATAATATTCTGCATATTATTAATACGTCACTATCTTCTACAACGGAGCAAAATAATAGCCGTTATGAAGTAATTTTTTCCCTCCAACTAATTCAAAATAGTCCGAAATTGTGTATTTAATTTTATTATTTATTATTATCTAATGAAGATAGTGAAACGGATCATTAACTAACTAACTCACCTATAACGAATGAAAACAACTGAATTTCCAGATATACATCTGACGGTATATGATAAATATTTAAGTAAAACCGCAATAATAAATTGTATTCAAATTAGAAAAATTCTTTGCGACAACCACCTTAGTAACTTTTGTGCCACCTAACATATTATATGCATATAATTTAATATGCAAAGGCGCATTTATTCAAGTATTTTTTGTTTATACCTTAATTGTTATTTTAGTGTCTTTTATTTATTTATTGTTTTACTCTTTTAAATTTGTTGCCTTAGTACATGCGGAGAGAAATAGTCAGACAACTAAATTCCATCACAAAAATTAAAAGAAAAAGCTTGTAAACGTTAATAAATATTGCAAATTTGTTAGAACCATTATCAGCTCTTGGCCAATTTTCGCAATAATTTTGGCATTGTAAATTACCCCCATCATAGTATTTCTCTCACTCAGGAAGCAATTGACAAGCAAATAAATGCAAATTATTATTGTAGATAAGTTATAGAGCCATTTGCTTCTAGAAGTAATTTATATATATGTATATATATATATATAATATAAACTAAAAGTAGAAAAAAATAGGCACATTAATCAATATCTTTTTAGAAGATGACATTGAATTTTTGCATATCTTTTAAAAGCCAACGGTGATACAGTAGTCTGCCAATGAGCTCAATTAATACAATTAATACCATTTCCAAATCTATAAAACAAACGTCATTTCAATATACCATCAAAAACCTTGTACATCTTTTAAACTTGAATTATAACCATGTAACATAAAAAAAAACATTCAAGATCTTATGTGGAAAAAAGAAAAGCATCTCCCTTTGCTACAAAGTCCACCCTTCTGTATAAAAAATCAAAATTCAGCCTATTTCCTGCCAACAAATCTAAGCAAGCAATTTCACTCAGGAGGTATGAGATGACGGCATTCATCCCAGACATACTGTTATGGTTCAATGATTATGAATAGGCCCTTATTAAATTTTATTCAAGTTTGTTGTGTGGACCAAACAAAGTTTTCCTTGTAATTTAATACCAAGAGACCGCGAAGTCTCTGCAACTTATACTGCTGCTGCCGTCGCCGCCATCATCTCCACGACTTCCCCATACTAGCGTCACCGTTTCTTCTACAGGCCTGTGCTTTTGCCATAACACAAAGAACATCATATTGGAAAAGATCCAAAGAAGTCCCAAGGGGTGCCCATTCCAATTGTGTCTTTGTTTTATAAATCAAAACCATCTTAAGTTTTCACAAAACCACCCCCTGAAGGTTTTCGATACTAAAAACTGATACAGATCTTCTTGTAGTTATGTACGAATGACTGTCGTATTTCGTATAAGGCCATCATAAACTCTTACCACTGCTTGTGCCACTGTAGTCGTTGCTCTTGTTGTTGCGTTCCATTTAAGATATTCTTTGGATATTCAATCTTGCGGTAGATATCCTTCAAAGGGTGCAAATTTTGGGCTGTTTAAAATATCTTGGCCCTTGTGGTCAACATGAATTCATCGTCTTGCAATATAAGTCCTGATTTGTATCGATACACTTCACTTCATACCCAGGCGACTTCAACCCCCATTTAACGAAATATTCAAATTGCAATCAAAATTCATAGATACATGCTATACTTGAATATTTCTCAATTTGGTATTTCTGGGTAGAATCGGTGGAAAATAGGGTGACTAATTGCCTAAAATTATTTCTTGGAGAGAATCTAGAAGACTTGGGTGTTGGTTCCGTACGGGCACAGAATGTTCCTAAAAAGGGGAGGCGAACTTTAAGTGCATCACTTCTGCCGAGAGATGACCATCGTGTTCATTTAAAGTCTATAAATGTCTCAAAGACGTTAACATGTAATTATGTCTGCAAATTGGGAATTTTCTTTGAGAGTTTTACAAATCGAATCAATTACGATATACATATAAAAATGGAAGATTTAAGAATATATGATTAAAACTTACAAATTATATTTTGTCACATAAGAACTGTTTAAAAAAATTACAAAAATTACATTGTCTGAAATACATTTTAAATGATTTATAAACACATTAAAAACACATCGATTGTAACTACACTTAGAATTTTTAGGAATACATATTACAAATCCTCTCATTTAAAATATTAAGAACTTCAGCAATGGCAGAAATTTTAGATGAGACGATTGGTAATTTAAACAGTATGAAAATTATAAGAAAATAAAAATGTGTACACTGGTTACCGATATCAATATATAAGAAAATATTTGAATATACATACACAACACCGTTCTGGAGTTAGTACCATTTCCAGCAATTTACCATAGAATTACGCTTTTTGTAGCAATGTAACATAGGCTTCTGTTTATAAAAACATTTCTAATAAAGTTCCATCAGAAAAGTTTTATTGTTTTAATTAAACTTCCCCACAGGTGTTAAAATATATTATTAATTGTGCAAACAGGATTATATCTAATTGACGTCAAAATGATGAAGAGTTCTACAATGTAAAGTATTTCTTAAGAAGAGTTCCACTATCCTGCTAAGTCTTATCTCAAATACAAAAGGGTGCAGACGGCTTAATGTGCTAGTAGTACGCCAAAGGAATTGATCTACAAGCAACATTGCATCCATGCTCCAAAGAATCAGTTTTAGAGCTTAAATATCTTCTTTTGGAATTTATCCAGCGTAGACAATGCAGTACGTCCTACTGCTGCCCAAATCCGAGGATTGCAATTTATTTCTCAGCTTTATAATACGTTAGATGTAGGGGATAGGAGATCATTAATAAAGAGTGAAAAGGTATCGGGGGTAACACCTTGCGACACCCCGGTATGGATATTATAAGCGTTGGAGATAACACCATCCAATGCAAAAGGGTAGAATACCATATTCTATCAACGGCCTTCGAGATATCACCGGAGTTTTGGAGATAATGATGCGAAGACTACATTGAGGGCCGAAACACATTCCGTTCCAAGCGGCAAGTACCAAGTATCACATTCAAGTTTCAAACAACGAAAACTTATGAGAGCTTCCACATTGGCAATAGCAAGTATCATTTGGTGCCAGTGCCAATGTTAGGAAAATTTTGAATTTTGATACTGATACCTTAATAGTGCCAGCTTGTAAATTTTTATATTTTTGTAAGTGTCAAACGGAGTGTCGTAATTAAAAGAATTTAATCTTTTCCTCCATGATTATTGAATTTATGAGGGAAAATAATTTCATGCACAATATAAATTCTACGGAATATAAAAAGTTGATACTCATCTCAACTATTTTTATCAAATATCACTTATAAATATTTTAAAAGTACCCTGAATGTGGCTTCCTTTGGTATTATCATTGTGTATAGAATTAATTCTATACACAATGGTATTATGTATCGCAAAAGACGATTTTTTAGAACATTCTTGGACACATTCAAGTCAAGGTGGTCCCCCAACATGATTAAATGCCGTAAACATGCCAAATAAAAAAGAGACGCCGTACTTTAGAAACAGAATCGAGATACCATCAGTTTGGACACATTGAGGTACGCAAGCATACATATTATAAAACGCGCACCTGCGGCAGTGAAGCGACTCTTGATAAGTATTTCAAAAGGGATAATCACAATAGTACACCTTTTAACACATCCGTTTTTGATTAGTCTGTAAACACTTTACTATTATAGTTGATGGATGGTGCAAAGGAAAAGGGGAATTGTTCCTGATAAATCTCACAAGTGATGAGTAAATATTTGTTTCATAACAAAACATCCCGAAATGTATATGCACTTATGTTTGCATATTTTATATATTGCAAGAAAATGTATGTTTGCATATATTTTACATATACGTGCACCAATCTGGAATTATTGCGATGGAGCAAATTTTGCGTACTTTACAGATTGCTTATTGGTCATGTGTCGAAGTTCTATCAGGTATAAATACGGAAGCAGCACTCCCGTTCTGTCATTTCTATTTCATCATTTGTGAATTTCAACGTAAAAAGAAATGGAATTACAACAAGAACATTGCCATCTGAAATACATATCTTTAGGTGGTTTGCAGAATTTCAATTAATTTCTCTTTTAACTTTAAAAGGCCAAATCTCACTGATTTGGCGAATGAGCTCGCTTCTATATT
>QYTT01078887.1:0-33024 GCA_006980735.1 Dasypogon diadema | reverse complement strand
TGTGGAATGCTGTTTGGCTTGCGAGTTTTTCTCCATGTGCGATCTTTGTCATGGGAATATTCATATCCATCAGGATTTACCAAAGGCATAATAATCCAGTCAAATTTTCGAAGTAGGTCCTTATTAACGCTGAAGTTCTCCACCAGTTGATAAATCACGTACAGAGCAGTAGCAGGTGAAATCCATTCGCGGGCATGAATCCCAGCTTCAATTAGTATCATACTTTTACGCCGAATGTTTTCGCCGTCTGTTATAGATATGACCTTAATTGGTCTGCCTTCGAATGATTTACCTGCATCCTGAACTTTTAGTAGAAATGAAAACTCATTTTGCAATTTTTTTAAATATGAGTTTATCTCGTTAGCTCGAAGATATCTTTTGAAATTTACACTATCACTCCAGGCCCGAGGTGTTGGCAATTGTTCATTTTTTATAGTTTCCGAGAAATCGTAGTTAATCACCTTAAAGTCGATGAAATTTCCTTCCAGAAATTTCTCAAAGTACTGCTGATGTTGAGGTCCTACTAATATTCGACAGGATTCATTAACTGCCCGGGTGGGTTCGTTCAGAAAATCGACGTTCAACTCTGACAAATACTTATCGTGTAAGATTTTAATTTGTTTCTCACTCCTCGGTATAATTTCATATATTTTATAACTGAAACAAAATTTAACTAGCATTTTTTTACTATACAAAAAATTATCTTCACCCTTTGTAATCTACTTTTCCCGCGCAGAGCACTAAACTTGAATAGAGCACCCACAAAATTGTTGTGTAAGCCCAGCTACTTGACATGGCAGTTAAAATATGAAACAATTGAGTTGTTATTAGATCACTTATATACGACTCCCATTACTGCCAGAAATTTCTGATAAATTTTTTTTTCAGCTTTGTCAATATTTGCTAGAATTCATTTTTATTACCCGTGGCGATATCTTATTGGCTTCTCAGTAATGAGAAAATATTTAAAATTCATAATAAGTCATTGGATCGTGTACAAAAAGATGAGGAATAGGAGTCTTACTGAAATTTTTGAATTGTCTTTTCGAATTTTCTGTGAAAACATATCGATCGAGAAAGACTTCGATAACGCACTTCTTGATTTTGTCAGCAAAGCTGCACGATTCGTTGACTGGTAGTAAATTATTGACTGAATTTGAGAGATGAATATCATAGACTCTGTTAGAGTTGTTGTATGCAGTCAGCATCTGCCCATCAAGGTTCCTCAAGGTTCTATACTCGGCCCGTTGCTTTTATGTCTATTTATTAATGGCCTTTCTGATGTCATAATAATTGCCTCTGTGCAGGTGCAGGTGTGATACAATACATCTGGTGTCAAAACTTACACTGGAATCACAATCTAATCTTCTTAACTTCAAAATAATTTCATCTACACTGAAAGACAAAGAACCAATGTTAAAACAGCATTGCCTCTCTGTCTAAGTTGTGCTGTGTGCCTCATAGGGTTCTCGTCTAAACTTAGGCAACACCTTAAAAACATGTATTATAATTTCGATTAAATCGACCTCATTAAACAAGCCCCACATTTATCTTTCGGATGAAATAGTGCTTAGGAAATTCCTCTTGTTTATTTATTCGCAAATTCCCAGACTCATTCCATAGTCAATCACTTGTGGCCACTCATTCTCTTAAAATCACTTCGATTTGCCAAAGTGTGTACAATCAGCGCCGTTTTGTATTGTTTAGACCGGCCCGCAGCACTTGGACGTAGATCTAGTGAAGGCGATAGTTACATGTCGAGAACTACTTAAGAACTTTAAGAAGACTTTTTCCACCATTCAATGTTGGTGAAGATGCTGCACAAGGAGACAATAAGAGCCAGTTGGGCTTATAAGAGTGGGTAATGGGTTGTCATCCACTTAACCACACACGGCGTTCAGTTTTGTGGCAGCAGTTTCTGTTGAAGTTTCCAAGGTATATCGAATTCAATCGAGATCTGTGAGATTAGGGCGAAGGACTGTTCAAAAAGGGTAAATAGAACAAATCTTAAAGGTAATCTGTTCGTAAGGCGGTAAATGTAACTGGATGGACCCTTACAGGATTCCTGCACTCTCCATAACAGAATTTCTCGGAAGTCAATTTGTTCGATTTGAAATTTTCTGCAATTCACTGACTCTTTAAATTTTTATTAGTTTTTAGGTTTCAAATTTCCAATTTGTCGCTTTCAAAGCACATTTATCCACTTGAGGAACACTTTACGTATGTCAATCATTTCTTTAAAGGATTCTCCTCTGATCGGTTGATAGCCCTCTTCCATCCAGGAAGGTTCGATTCACCTACGGAAATTAAATTGATTCGAGCTTTCAATTCATTTATAATCGCGTCGCAGTTGGGTTATGGCACTCGGCTGTGTTAACTAAGATTAAATTTACTCTCCTCATCAGTGCGGTAATTCAATAAACGTAGACAAGTAACTAGTTAGAGGCTTTGCTTCCATCTGTACCTCTCTTGAGGCTTAATAACCTGTCAGTTCGGTCTATTGCTCAATAGAAGCTGACTGGAGTTGTTGGTGTTGTTCTTGTTAATTCAATCAAAATTTTCAAATGATAAATACCTGTCTGTTTCCATTAATAGCAGGTAAATCAAATTATCAGGTTGTTATTTCATCATCATCATCATCATCGTCGTCGTCGTCGTCGTCGTCGCCGTCGTCGTCGTCATCGTCATCATCATCATCATCATCGCCAGTACAGCCTCTCCCTCATCTTGCAGGAATGTAACTTGGCTGTTGGGCTTCATACTCGATAGCTCCAGGCCTCTGATACTCAATTTGAATAGGCACATTTGATTGGTTGCCAGTCTCCGCAAATAGGCTTTGTGTACAAAAGATTTCCATCAGGAGCAGTATACATGATTGAGAATGCTTGAATAGATTTGCATCTACATAGCAAGCAGCTTACATCGTATTAAAGTGGTAATTACTGCTTTGAGTATTTAAGCCTAAGACCGATGGAACGGTAACTATGTTTGCGGTAATTTTTGAAATGGACCACGTTGGCTTTGTCTAATTATTCGATAGCTGAAAATCTTTATTTCGGTCAATACTTTTTTGTCAATATAAATAGAAACGTGGAAATTTTTTCACAAGATTTTTGCAGGAACAAATAAAGTCTAATTATACATTACAATTTCATCGTTCTCTTTTAAAACCATAAGGTATCAAGCTGTAGTCTTCCATAATTCATTGCTTTGTATTTTTCAACTTGGATACAGTAACAATTTTATGATAGAATATACGACGTATATCAGTAGAAACAATTGTACTAACATCGCTCTCGTCACCATTCAATTGTTTCTAAGTTTACAAAATTTAATGGTTCATAATTCAGACAATGCCTTCAACTTTGGAAATAGTATTGTCGTCGTTCATTTTCGAATTGATACGTATAATTTTTTTAAATTTTTATTTATTTACGTTTATTATACAAATCGATAAATCATCAAAATTTTTCCCATTTTTCTTAAGATATGATTTTTTCATTTATTGTATTCATGAGCATATGCCTTGCACTGAGCTTTGCTTTTGCTTGCATTTAAGTTCCTTGCAGAATAAAATTAAGTAACTCTCATTCAGTACGTAAAAAATGTTAAAATCTAATCTAATTGATAAATTAGAGAAACAAATAATGGTATGGAATGATGTGGTGGGGGATCGACGGGCTGTTGGAACAGATGTCAGACAATGAACACTCAATACTAAATGTTAAGGGTGTTGATCTTCTTCAATGTCAATTGTCTGGTGTCTGTGACTTCACACTGTCTGGCTCAAGTGCCGAATTACGTACTGATTACCTGTGGCATCGATATGTTCAATTTAAATTAGTTTTCATACGACCAGTTTAGGATTCTAGCTAAGTCACTCTTCATATTAAAGATGTCAAGAGCAATATTATCTACTGGAGAAGATAAGTGAAATTGAATATCATCAGCATATATCTGTAATTTTACGCTACCTCATATAGGTGATTTATATACAATAAAAAGAGGAGTGGACCCAGAATTGAAACCTGGGGGACACCAGAGAAAATTTGACGTATAATTTCAGTGTGACGTAGGGGTAATAACTTTTTGGTATCTATCATTTAAATACGAAAAAATCACTTTCACGACGGAACTGCTAAAGTTAAATTTTCTTCTTAGCTTATAATATAATGCACTAAAATCTGCACTATAAAAAAAGTCCTTAGTTAAATCAAGGAAGACCATCAGGGTTGCCTGGCGTTCATTTAAATTACACCTTACATTACCAGTAAGGTAAGAGATGTTATTGTACTGTGCCTATCACGAAAACCATATAATAATGATGGACAGCCACAAAAGCCTTAACTTCATTACAAAATAATCTTTCAAGAATTCGCCAGCAATACTTATGGAGCGATAATCCTGTCTGCCTTGTGGTTTAGTTTTCTAATCGACAGCCAAATTTAATTAATGCAATTAATGAAAACATTATCACAAAAGGCCCACATTTTTTTCAAAGATATTAACAAAATAATGATATCCAACTCAAGAACTTTACAAAAATACCAGGAAAAATTATCACCTAAAATTGCCAAGTTAATTAGAAAGTATCCTCACTGGCACTGATGTGGTAATATTTCTGCAGTACTCTCCTAGAAATGTCCTTAATTGCCCCGAAAAGATAACAATAACATAAAATCTCATTACATAAATGTTCACGTCAGATTGAGTACACACAGAAATATCACACTTGGATTAAAAATGTTGAGAAATTTCTCCCAAGAGATTCTACGTTTACTTTACGTTTCATTAGCACACATCAAACTTTCAATTGAGTAAGTAAAGCATTTCACAAGCTCATTACAAACACGTTTTTTATTGATAAGTGATAACCCCTGTGGGTTGAGCCACGTGCCCAAACAGTGGCCAATTACTTTGTGGTATCATCCAAAATGATTATGGGATTTTCGTTAGAACTGAAGATTCATTTTCCCCTTGTTACCATCTAATGAGGTTTTTGTTTACATAAAAGCAAGTAGGTGTCCCGATTAGATACCGCAGCCTTTTAGCCATTACACGCAAGAGTAGTCACATTTTATGTTATCAAATTTCCTTGATATCAAATCTTGAAGGCATTTATTTAGAATTATTTAATTTTCAAAATCCATTAGGAAGTAGAAAACTTTCCAAAGTCTCGGGCGCTAATTGAAATCACTGGAACTAAAAGTGGCGTAAAAACAGCGTTGCTTAGGAAAAAGGTCCTAACTGAAAAAGCGAGGCAGTGAATAAATGAAGCGAAATTCATTCTGATGATAAACGACAAGAAAAGTGGCCGTCGCTAATTGTTAAACAAGCAATTAGTCAACGATGTTCATCCATGCCCCACTGCCTGCTCCTTCACAATGTTACGAATTTGTTCTTGTCGAACACAAAGTAATTTCTGTGCCAATTTACAATCACAGGGCACTTTCAACGGTAGGGTGGGTAAAAGTTCATGGAAAAGGGATTGGTTATCTGAGGATCCCACTTCCCTTCGAAATCTTGACAAACTTATTTGCATTTCATTAATTATCCATTGATTAATGGATATGTTAGTTTGGCTTGTAGAAAACAGTTAAAAGTAATAAAAATATAATATAAAAATTAATTTAGGGTACTTTAAACACTTCCAAACAGGATTGACAAAATTCGATGTCTGGATTTTTTGGGATCAAGTATTGTACTTTTGATATCAGTTGTTTTTCAGAATAATCCGGGAATGGTATTAGGAAATATCGGCGGTTCCATCAACTCTAGGATTTGTCAACATATAGAAACTCAGTTTCAATCGCGGTCTGAGAGTGTAGAAAAGAGTTTTATAAGGAATATATAAAGGCAAATGACTTGATAAGACCAAATTGGGGGACTTAGCTGACTTCAATACTATGTCATGTGTCAGGTTGGATAGTTTTAGATAATACTCGTACCTGGAAAAGCACCTGTTAAATTACAGCATGCAAAAACCGTAAATTTTTCAAACTATGCTCGGAAGAATATTACGAATGTATCATTGTGTCCTTGTTCTGCATATCTTATATAAATCTGACCCCAAGAAGGCTGAAAATATGACTAAAAGCTATAATCTCTAAGCTCCGATATTTACAATAATGTCTCCCACTTCTTTTATGTCGACAATTTATATAGTACGTTTGGCATTTTGACGCAATTATACGGAGTAATATTCACTACGCTGAGTAACAATACAAGCACTTTTCCTAATAATAACTTCCATTGAATTGTAATCAAATTGAACCCATTCAACTAACAAAAGAGGACATTCATACTACATAAATCTCCCTTAAAATGTCATGAAAAATCTTTCCCCTCCTAAGGTGTGCAAAAGGAATTAATTAAGGACTTATCAAATTATCTCGTCACCGCCTCCACTTCAGTTGCAATACCACACAGATATCTTCCCTTACAAAATATTTCTAGGCTATCTAAAATGAATTCAGTCCCAACTTTCTTTCAGTCGAAATTCAGTCTTTTTTGCCCAGTTATGGAGCGACCAACCTTTATTCATTCAGATTTAAAACGAAAATTTCCCAGTTTTGGAGAACTCCAACTGAGCAAACTGATTAACGAATTTGTCTGCGGCCGACAGATTTTTATTGTTGTCCCCAAATTGCTAACCAAAGGCAACAACAATTCTGAGTAAAAATGTCGCCAACAGCTGCGAGAAAGGTAGCAAAAGCAACGTGGATGTCTAGTAATCAATTTTTTTTGGCGAACAACTCAATTGGAGGAAAATGAAAGTTTAAGCGAATTTGTATTTTTGCATTGTTTCCTAAATAGCTATGTTTTGGGAGAAAATTAACTTATTGGGAATTCTTTAGTTAGATTTAAGAATGTTGCCCAGCTGATAAGTAGCACGAATTAGATGAACAGCACATATATATTAGCTGGAAGTACATTATGTAAGAAATGACGTAGTGAGTCTGTTTTTTTATCTTTCGGGGAACATATGTGTCAAGTGAGGTGTCTGTAACCCGATTAATTTAAAGCGAAAGTGCTAATAGTCTTAAACCCTAAGAGGCTGACATATCAAAATTCGATATTTTTAGCACGAGCTTTCAAAGTAACTCCAATTTCAATATGACAAGTGAAACGAAAACGGATTTCCTTGCTACCGTCGCAATTAGCATAAAAGCTTTCGTGAGAGAATTCTGTGTTAAAATGCCTTTGTCGTGAGAGAGCTTTTTAAATGGTGATCAAATGTGACCGACACAATAGTCAACGTGTTAACGGATATTGAAAAATGTACTTCAAAAGCTATTGCGATGTGTAGCTATTGTGGAATGCACGGAGCTAAAAAAAATCTAAAGGATGTATGGAGATCCTAGAGAGCAGAACTGACTGTGTGTTCAAAACGTACAGCATGTGTAACAACTTTCAGCACAAGTGGTAGAAGAGAATACTATCTTTTCTGAAAGTTTATTGCCACTAATTTGGTTTAATGTCCTAAGTTTTGTTTAATTAATGTTGAACGGAGCAAGCAGATTGATTGATCTTTAGATCGCGCAGTATTTTTGGGCTGCGTGGCCATATAACTTGCAACCTTTCAAATTGGCTATGCGCTATTCACTGTTATCCGATTTTTCTTACCTTACAAAATTATGTCTTCAGACTAAATTTTCCTGTATCGCACATACACACAATGATTGATCTGAAAAGGAGCATTATAAGTGCACTGTCCAACAAGCTAAACCTATAATAATACCTCATGCCGCCAATTAATTTTGATTGACAGCTAAAATAGCAGCTAACACTAATTACTTCATTTCGTTCATTTTATAATTTAATATAAACCACATTGCCGTACCCACTTAATTCCTACCTGTATCCTACTGCTAATGAGCTCGTAACAGCGCATGATCTTGTCACTTTATGCAACTATTCAATGCCTGGACTCAAATAGAATGTGAGGCAACAGCAAAGCAATAAAAATGAGCTGAAAAGAATTAGGAAGGAATCAACAGGAGATGAGTTGGTGAAATTGACTGTTGCAATGAAGAAACACAGTGATAAGTAGGTCGCATTTGGTCCGAAGGTTGCACTTAATTAAACTAAATGCAATTCTGAATAGGGCTTTATGCAAACAAGTTACGCTTGAGCCTAACTTCATCCACTTGAAAAGTTGCAAATCATCAAATTTAGGGTTTCGTGTTCTTTCACAAGAAAAGACGTCAGAAGAAGATGACGTGAATTTGATAAAGTCAAATTAAGTAAATAATTGGAAGATTATATTTGAGATAGAATTATGCACAAAGAGTAGATGTAGGTTTATAAAATACAAAAATAAAATTGAGAGTTCGATCAAATAGTATCTGAGCAATTTTTTATTATCCGTACTTTAATAGACAAGGTGGTCTGGTTTGATCAACTATTGTTGCAATCATCCTGCATTAAAGCCTACGCTCAGATAGTTAAAGGAGTCAGACCCGAATTCCTAAGATGTTCAAGCTAAGAGAATTAGAAATACCCACCCCATTGAGAGGTGGAGGGGGAATTGGGGATTTCCGCGAGGGTCAGCTTTTGATTCAAAAGAGTAGTTGAAATCAAGGGTAATTGTCATCAGCAAAACTATGAATTGAATTGGAGGTAAGAGAGAAAACAGATCGTAAATGAAGAGTAGAAAGAGAGTGGGGGCAGTACAGAACGTAGAAAAATTTCTATACTTATTCTATATCTATAAGATATACCTTTAGAATAATTAGAATATGATAAATGAAATATTTTCCTCTGAGGGAACAGGCACAGTTTTTAAAAGCAAGGGCTAGATGCCATCAGGTCCGGTGGCTTTAGACACGTCAAATTTAGTTGTTTAGTGTTACACACAGACGGAGGAGCAGGTGATGGTTGTGGGATAGGTGGAAGATGCAAGTTAGCAGCAAAATTAGCAAATGTACTATAATTGCATTTTGCCATTAAAGGTGAGGGATGGTATTCCAAGACATTCTGCGATCCTGTGCAATCCTTTTCTACAAACCACAGGGATATGTGTTCTTTTCTGTCTATAGGAATTTCGTTAAAAATAATTAAAAGCATTTAAGCCAAAATAATGAAATACGTAAGAAAAATGAATGTTAAAATCCAAAACTCGGTATATAAAGGGTTGTTTCTTATGCATTATGAGATGTTGAATTATTTCTCAATGGAAAACGAATATTGTTTGCGTGAGTAAAGAGCACAAAAAGGTAATAAGCTTACTAAGAGTTTTTATTTCTATTGACCTGATAACACAATATATAATTTTTTTCCTACGTATTGAAAGAAATCTGAAAAAAGAATTCAAAATTCATAATAGAAACAGCAGTAATGTAGGGCAAGATTCCTTTTTAGTTTTCTTGGATTTGTTGATATGTTTTGAAAGCTGACTATTGAATTAATCATATTTATACATTTTCAATATTTTCATAGAATATTATGCTATTAAATTTCCATTTTCTACTTCATGTTACGTAAATAATTCTAATTCTTCTTCAAACAAAATGTAAAGGAAAATTTACAAAGCCAAAATGTATTATAATACATGCATCCAGTTGAGTGATTTTAATATTTACAGGGAAACATATAGACAATTAGCTTTTGTCCTTGGCACACTTTTGAAAATGTTTTTCATCATTTATTACAGGCTTTTTACTAATTACAAAGTCAATGTTTATGCTTTGAAGTCGGTAAAAGGGAGATGATTAAAGAATTGACTGCCAAAACGAAGTATAGTATATCCACATATGTCACGTAACATTGCCTTTCTAAGGATATACGATTCTTATACTTCCAGCGGCGTGTAAGACAAAAACAGAAATGTATTGTGCCATTTTATTACGGAAAAGTAAGCAGACCAATTATTATTCATTTCCTTTGAGGAAGAGTGCAAAACATTTTTGTCGGCAATTAAAAATATCAGGATTAATTAGCAAGACAAGTGTTATATTGTAGAAGCACTGCATGTTCTTCAATAACAATGGAAAGTAAAAACAAGGAAACAATTCAAAATGCAATTAGTTAGTATTTAGCTTAGTTAGCTTTTTCCTGAGTGAAAATTAATGCTGTTCATAATGAACTTGTGCTATGGTAAATTTGCGCATTTAAATCTTGTCAACGAATTTCCAGCGGTGAGTACTATTTGCTAATGAATCTTACCTTTAATCCAGGGAAAGAGAGGTGTTCAATTTAGCTATAAGTTTACGACAATCACATTAATTCTCTCAGAGACTTTCGAAACATTCATTAAGGGATGATTTATGATCACCAATACAGCTTCTATGTTGGATATTCAAATTTTACACACTGACTTCAAGGTATTTTAAACTAAACGATGGTAATATTACTTCTTCAAAGACTTTTTAAAGATTTGAAGATAGCCGGATATATTTATCTTGGGTGATCTGAACATTGACCTGTTAAGTAATTCTGCATCCATTTAGGGAAATGTTAAACAATTATAGTCCCAAATGTTGTTAACTCCGAACCTACCCATTTTCCCCAATTTCTGCAACCTTATCGAATTTGTTTACCTATTATTGCTGACCAAAATCAAATCTACAAATCTATCATCCGAAACTGAATAAGATGTTTCATTTTCATTCCGAGATTTTAATAATATCAATCATAATGTCCTTTTTATGGAAGCAGCTATGATGGTTTGGTCGTTATGTATGTTATGTTAAACTAAGGTGTATAGTTTACCAACTTAAAATATAAACATGAGTTCAAATATATTTTAAAGTACATGTCGGTCAAAATAGGATCGCATAAAAAAAAGTAAAGTGTGCAAACAAAATCCGCATAAAAGTAAGAAAAGCGCGAAGAAAAACCCGTGTAAACTAAGAGACGTAAGAAAAGGCCGCATAAAAAGGAGTCCAGATTTACTATTATTTACATTATGCTGAACCGTTATGCTTAAACTTCAGTTAAAAGAATTTTAACTTCTTTGCTTTTGAAGAAATCAAAAGAACATCTTCTGTATAACTTTATTCGATAAAAGTATCCAATAAAATCCATAATAAAATTGACACCGTCAAATTTGACATTAATGTTGATCACTGTCATTATCACAATCACCCTATCATCTTAATAATTTATGTAAAGCCTTCATCTATGCAGCAAGTCAGTGACAGGGAACCTTGTTAAAAGTCTCCAACCCCAACAAAAGTTTTGTCAAACAAGTACGTTCCGGCAATAAACTGTCAGTTACCCCTGTATTTGAAGAACGCTAACGTCCCCTAGCCCGTAGAGTAAAAGGGGGGTGAATTTCCTACAACTTGTACAGCTCATCCAAAGGATTTAGGGTGAGCTTCTTTTTTTTCTAGCAACTTTTCCTGTTTAAAAAGATAAATGTGTGGTCTCTGGAGATTCAAGAAAATTAATTTCTTGGATTAGTTCTTAAGTGTCTATTTATTTCGTGTTACGCCTATGGAGCATGACTCTCTTGCTCGCTAACACTAAAATTGGGTTGTACAGGGTGTTTATTATGGCAGGTGGATAAGTGGTGCAAATGGTGGGAGTTGTGGTGCAAATCATCAGTTTATTTTCTGGCTGCCTGGGAATCGTAGCATCTCCGAAAAGGACAAAGAAAACACTTTTTAACATTGTAATTTAGTAAGTAGATTAAATCGGATTGAGCTCTACATTATTGGGGACCTCAAGGGAATGCTTTGAGGGATTTTTAGATGTTTGTTTGCAATCTGGTACCAATTTGAAATTGTTAATTGAATAATTTTCGATTGAAACTTGGTTGGATGTACAAAGGATTGCTGAAAGTAGATTTTCCTCTTTGAATTGATGGATTTTAAAATGGTTTTTCGATTATTTAAGCTTTTTTGTGCGAAACATTTCAATTGAGTAGACGAGTTTTGCCTTTTTAAATTAATTCTTTTTATGATCAAAGAAACTTGAGGATTAAGTGTTAAACGTATGATTTTCAAATTCGGGTGAAATTTAAAATTACTTCAGTATTTAAGATACAACAACTACGTTTCACTATATATTGAGAATTAAGTCGTCAAAAGGATTAGAAATTATGAAAAAGGACATCTTATTTTAAAGAAGAACTTTTGATGAAAAAAACCGACTTTAATTTCAATAATTTCTAAAAATATAGCGTAGAGTGAGTATGATGCGATGCATAAAATTATATAAAGCTTTTAGTCCTTGGTCCTTCTAGCGACAACGTGATATTGGAACAAGAAAGCAATCAATAATTTTTTGATTAGTGCGACTTAAGGTTCAAACACAATGCAAACGACACGACAATGTCGGCGTAAAAAAACGCCGACAAAATGCCCTTGAAAACACAATGATGGCAACTACGAGCGCGACATAAACTGTCATTGGCACAGCTCTGTCATTATATTTTTATCAAAAGTTGGTCGTGAGAATGACCAGAATACCTAAAAATAATTTAAAAAAGTTATTAAAGTGGCTTGTGCGGCATTTTTGGCTTATTAGGAGTATAACAAACATAGCCGATATAGATTACATTACATCTGAGCGTAACCCAAAATCTTATTTTACTGAATTCGCCCTTAACGCGCGACAAATTTCAAATTTCATTTAAATTCAACGTCGCCGACAAACGTCGTCCGCATTGTGTTTTACTTCATATATTGATGTGTTATTTAAATCAAATGACAGCGTTTTTTTACGCCGACATTGTCGTGTCGCTCGCATTGTGTTTTAGCCTTTAGGCGTCTGAGGTCCTGTTGACAGTTGTTGCAGTAATTGTTGATTTATTATTACTTTTTAATCAATGAAAGATCAAAAGCGAGGCTTCTATTTTCTATTTTCTTTTTAATAAAGAGATGGAGTGGAAAAAGGCCAAATGGACAGGGTCAGTTGTACCCATGTTGGGGCTTTTTTCTGTACCTTATTGAAGATCATATAGCTACAAAATTGCACACTTATTAACCATAAGAAATTATGCGGGATTTAGATCCCTTTTCTTCACCGCAAAGTCTTTAGTCGTCTATTACAATAAAGTAAGGATTCGTTTTCTAGTATTACTTCTAATTATTTCGTTTCTTTAGACAATTCGAAAATAATTCCACTTAGCCTAGGGGCTACACACTGAAGTGTCCTTTTCCTGATCAAAATGCAAAAACTGCGTTATTGAGGCCAGGCCTGGTGTGCCTCAGAGTAGTTATCTTGGCCCTCTTATTTTTGTCCTTTCAATTGATGACATTGTGCATATTTTGAAGTACTCCAATGTTTTAATTTATCCTGACGACATGAAGACATTCTCCTTGATATCAGCGACTGTGCTTCCCTTTAGGTGGACCGAAATATTTTCTATTCTTGGTGTGAGGACAATGATTTGGATCTCAGTTTGTTATGTTTACACATTTCCCACAGGCAACATACCTACGTTATTCACCTTGGTGTGAAGCTTGGCTTCGTTTCCCATATTGACTATGGGTTTCCAGCAGTAATACCATGCTTTGTTTCATCAAACACTGATCCAAAGATTTTAAATTTGCCTTAAAACTGTCAATTTCGCGGTGCATGCATTTACGTCGCGAAAATATAGATGACTGAAGTGGTATTTAAGGTACCTTGGTATTCCGTATTACCTTCAGTATTCCAAATTTATTGCACTTTCTCTACTATTACAAAAGAAAGCAAAGCCTAACATATAAAAAATTCATTAATATATATTTTTCTTTTTTAGGGCATAAAATTGAAACGACGACGAGATTAAATTGACGCACATTGAGGTGACGCATAGCCGGATACCAGCGAATTGCATTTGCGGTAAGTGATATGGTTCTATTTCTAATAATCTGTATGCGCTCAGGAAAGAGTGCTTACACAAAACAATGATTGAAAATCTTCATGCATATTATTATTTTGCATGTTAAAATGGGTGTTGTTGGAGTTTATTTGGTTGTATTTGAGTTTGAAAAGGATGTCAAATTTTTGAAAAAGTTGACGTTGATTTTGATCGATCTTGCTTTTGATTTGGTTGGTCCTGGTTTTGATTTGATTGGCTCTGGTTTTGATCTGGTTGGCCCTGGTTTTGATTTTGTTGTAGACATCTTTGAAACGGTTGCGTTTGAAATGTAAATGCCAATATATTGCATATTGTCTAACAAAAAGCGAGAACTTTAATAAATGAAAACAGCCGATTTAAATTCAAACCTATATAGTTCATAAATATATCTGGTAACATTTCTTAAATTAATAAAATCTAATTTGAATATATTTCATAGAAATAAGTAAAAAAAATAGGAAAGATTCCAAAACTAACCCCTAAGGAATTTTGTTAGGAATAGGAACTTCTAAGACCTCCTATTTTTATTTTCATCTAAGCTTCGTTTGAGTGCTAACCTTCATGAAAATCGTTTCAGTAGAAGTGGATAAAAAATCGGATTTAAAATTTTTCCAGTGATCCCTTTGGTGTTTTTCTAAATATTTCTAAAAATATTATGTTATCATTTAAATTATGCATTCATGGCAACTTTCAAGAATATCGACCCAGTAGAAGTGGATCACAAACCGATTTCGATATACTGGGGACCCAAGAGGGGTCCGTTTCCCATTTGCATTCCTCTTTGACACGAATATAATGCATTTGCTTTAATCTGAAAATATTGTATTGTCATCGTTAGTACTATGGTAGTATGCGTTGAATATCAGGAAATTGGTTCGGTAGAATCGGGTCAAAAACTGATCTAAACATTTGACCCAGAGAAAGTATTTGAATTAAAAAACGATAATTTTTGCATATTTTTTTAAAACTAAGGGTTTTTTTTCGTCAACATATTATTTTTTATTATTTGTTTTAACTAATATTTCTGTCCATTTCATTTTAAATCCTAGTGTATAATTTTCATTGTTTATATAACCATAAATTTTCAGACAAGATATAATATTATGAAAGATACCGCTTCACATATAGCGGGTACAGGATCTCTGCTGTAATTTCCTGCAAAGTGTACTTTCTACAGAAGTAATATCTACTACCAAGTCGGATGCTGTAAATATGAGAGCTATTTCGTCAATTTTCCATTTAAGAGTTACTCTTAAAGTCTTCGAAAATATATAAAATCAAAATTACTTGGTTAAAGGACATGCATTTCAGGAATTCGTCGAGCTTTAAAGTAGATTTTCGTCAAAAAAGCCTTGAACGAGAGCGCATGCGTTCCCAGTAGACACATCGTCTGTAATTGAATGTGTTGAGCTTTTGTTTCCTCATTAAATAGAGCTCTATGCTATGATTTCGTCGGAGGACGAAGGAATCCCTGGATAAATAAGTGTAAATACAAAGATTCCTTGTGCACATAATTTGTTTATGTAGTGCACGTACTGAATTCGAGTAAAAACTAAATGTACTCCACCATATACTGCCCTTTTCCTGATTCTTTAGAGCTGGAGCCGCTCATTCCACCTTCACTTTGTAGAACTCCAATTTGGTTTCGAGTACATCCATAATTCGCTATTAAGTCTTCTTATGGGATTTGCCGTAATATATTTTTCACATGAATAGCATTTCACTGGAGTGGATTTCTGTGCAGTTGTATGCAGACAGTGATGGTGTTCAGTATATAAGGCACAGCTCTACCCAGAAAACAATAATCATCAGCTGTCGCGTGTATATATGGAAGGACTCTGCTGTCAAGTGTACTCTGTGGAAATGAGGGGTAATTTATGATTTCGTCCTCAACTTTTCCTCCTTTTTTGCATATTTCCTTTTGTTTTACAAATCCTTACGCAATACCACAATCACCGCAAGGGCAGCATTTCATGTGTGAAATGCGATCAGCCTTTGTTAGATTAGAAAAGGAGGGCAATTATGGAAATGGCGGAGTTTCAATCTTTTTTTTTATTTTCTTCAAATATGGCTGGCAGTACGACTAAAGGTAAAATTTGATTAGTGTTCATTGAATCGATATACATTTACCTCAGGTCATTAGCTTGATTAGTGTCAGGACGATAGCTACATATTAGCATTCAAAGATTTCACGGACCAACTAACAACTTCCAAGTAAACATGGAATGAAATTTGTGGCAAATAACTGTGAGCTAGGCAATTTGTTTTGCTACAGAGATACATTATCAAATTTACGTAAATTAAATACGTATCAGCTGTAATTATTAAGAGCTAAACTTTGTTCGTAGGCTCGTCGCTAAAAAAGTCATGTTATTTAAATCATTGCTTAACACGATACTGAAGAAGTGTGATAATATCTTTTGGTTTCAAATTAGGATTTTATTCTCCCGGAAATTTTACTATTTTCAAAAAAGAGGAGTAAGATGGAGAGCTTTTTTGGAGGGCCCCCAAATCAATAATTTTCCATCAGAACGTAGCCAGCTCTCCCATCTGCTGTTCTAATTAGGTGGTATACCCCAAGGATCCATTTTAGATCCTTTATTTTTTAATTTTATCATAAATGACTTGCCACCTGTGGTTCAAGTCGTGAGTGTCCATCTCTGTGCAGATGATGTTCAATTATATGTAAGTTGACCAATCGAGCTTCAGATTCAGAGGTTATAATAAATAATAATGAATTTCTAGGAAGGCGATAAAAGTATCGAATAGGGTCGTTGAAAGTAACCTTTAATCTTCTTGAGCATTATGCTCAAGTTAGAAGTTATCTTAATAAGAGCAGTTTTACTGCTAGATTGCCACTCTGGTAACAATTCGCGATCCTCAAAAAATTTTATTGTTTGCATTATGAACAATTTACTTGGAAACTTTGGACAGACAATTAAGAATACTATTTGATCCAAAATCATTGGGTTCAGTTGCATTTACGTTCTTAGGGACAGGAATTATTAGGGTATATTTCCAGTGGGAAAGAAATTCAAATGTAATGAGATAATGGTTAAATATTTGTAAGAAGAGACTGACTAAGGTCAAAGTGTGAAATTAGTTTAAGAAATCTCGGAGGCAGTCCATCAGGACCACTAGTAGTGGTCTTGATTGAGTTCATGGCTATCAAAAGCTCACACAACGGAAGGAGAATCCACCAGGCTACAACTTTTGAGCAATAAAATCAGCTTTTCGTACACATTTTTCATCCAAATCAAAGAAATTGCGGCGAGGAGAATATTTCACTGGCCACTGACATCAAGGGATCCCAAAATTTGTCATATTTGATTCCCCTGTGAAGATATGTGCATTATATGAAATACTTTTTTAGGAATAAGCGTGGTCTATATTTCCATAATAATAAATAAGTTCCCCTTGAAAAAATTAATTATTCGATAAAATTCCCACTTTATAGTAGGTAGGTATTTTCTTGGAAAGGATAAAACTTTTGCGTGCAATGTAAATTTAAGCTTCCACTCAGTCATTTTCCTTTTCGACTTGTATAAGTACCCTTATGCCTGCTCCAATGCAAACACAAAGATCAACCCCCGCCACAGTGCTTTATTGATTTTAATTGTAAAATTGTTAATTTCCTTGTGAGTAATCTCAGCTTATAGAAGTAAGTTTTCTGGCACCAGTTTGAGTAATTCATTGTTGGAACTTCAATTTGTTTCATTTACTACACCACAGATTTTGTATAGCATCAGTTCTCCATATGTAATCCAAAGTATGCAGCCATGGATTTAAGTTTATTACAACATCAGCATAAAAGCTTTTTGGGGAGTGGATGATATTCTGATGAATTGGGGCGTTTCTTGTTTGGTATAAAGAAAGCTTTCCTAATAAACTATACTCGATACTATACCCACAGAAGCTATTTTGGCGCCAGAAACCTTAAATTGTACACAATCAAATTAACATTTTGCAAACAGGAGGGATAAGTTTAAGAGAAAACGGGATAAATAGCTTTTATTAAATGGGAACTAGTACGCAAGAATTAGCCACGATTTCCCTTATCCATTCTCAGTAACCTGACAGTGCATCGTTCTTGGATCCCAACAGGACAAAAGTTCCATAGAAATGACTTTTCAAGGCTTCTTCAGACGGTATGTTTTCATGTATTCGTATTGTGGTGTGGTTTGTGCTGTGGTTTGTGGGTCGTTCCCCATAGGTGTCTGTTTATTTCATTCCCTTTCCAACAATTTATTATATACTTTGTACGCCTTAGAGCTGGTGAAGTCTCCATTGTAAAACTTTTGAGTAAGACTTAACCAGGAAACACATACAAGCTAAATTAGTGAAATTTTTTACTAAAATGTGTTTATTTGGTCTGGTTTACAATTGAACTGTGATATGGTAAGTAGATGTGTGGTTTTACATAGGATTGTTGTAATGGTTTAAATTGGATGTCCTTTCATCTCTACATCTCTAAATATTTAGCAAAGAGGAATCTTTTTGATATTGTAATAATTATTATGTTACAGAAATGTGTCTAAACCAATTTTTATCGCTTATAACTCAACAATGTCATAATTGCTAGAAATTCCAAATTAAATTAGTTATTTTTCCAGTGATGCAATTAAATCTGTTTTGCCCTCGTATTAAAAACACAAAACCCCTTTCATTAAAGATTTCTTTTAATTTTAACTGCCATTGACTCGTCAAGCATCCTTACTCAATACAAAGAAGATTGCTTTAAAGCAGAGTACCCTTCATGTCTTTTTTGATGCAGTGATTATTTTGCCAACAAAAACACCTTCGTTTTCGTCATTTTTGAGCTCATCTAGATTCTCGTTCTCCACATCCACAATAAATAAAAAAATATGATTCTATTTATTAGTCATTCACATTCAACTCGTGAAGTGTTGAGAGGTAAAAGCTATCAAATTTCCACACCTAATGACAAAGATATGTGCGATTTCATTTACCCTTACCGTTCTGGGCATTTAGAATATGAACGAGAAAAAAAACCAGATAATTTTTGGTACTTACTTGTATTCTATCTTCAGGTAAATCTGTTTTTAGCGATAGCATTTCGCGAGCGTATACATCTGGATAATGTGCCTCCTTGAAAGCCTTTTCTAATTCATCTAATTGATAACTAGTAAATATCGTTCGGCTGTGCCGTCGTTTCTTTTTCTTTTTTTTACCACCAAAGCCGTTGATACCATCAACTGTAAAATCTTTTGATTCTAGGGATCCTGAAAAAAACAAGAAGGAAGATTTATTTATATTTCGAGTTATAATAAAAGTTAAAGTACTATAAAAAATAACAGACACAATTTAAATTCGTACTTTTTAATTTTAATTTAACGTTTGATCAAAATGAATTAATGCTTAATCAAACTGTCTTAATGGCTTTAAAAATATAAATGATACTGTTGTAAATGAATTTGATATTTTTTTTAAATGAATTTAACGTTTATACAATTTGAATTCACATTTGGGTAAAATAAATTAATGTTTTTCCAAATTAATTTAATAGTTTAGTTGAATGAATTCACGTTTGTGCTAATTCTCCTACATTTGTGACTGCTTTGACCACACCATTTTTAATCTAGTCAGAAAACGATGCGTTACAAGAATAACATTGTATATACACGGTAAAATAAGGTTAATAAAATAAACAAACCCCCCAGTGGTAAGAGTTCTGGTTTAATTAAGTAGTGAAAGTCTTATCACAATCTCCTCCACCCGTAGTAACAGTTGGTACAGTGATTAACATTTGGTCCTTCGAGCCGGATGTTAAAAGAAAGAGAGATTAATAACATGAGATAGGAGCGCAAACAATGCAAAGTTCCTTTATGTGCTCCTATTATTTTTTTCAAACATATCATATCATTAAAGACTATCAACAGTATGTTTATTTGGTATTAGCAAAAGCAAGGAAATTCATTCAATACAAATTCATCAAAGTCCTTGTTATATTTTGAAAGTATATTGTGAAATATTTTGGAATTGATTCGTCGCAGGGTCCGCATTTTCTACTTTTTAAAGGCATATCTCTAAAAATACAACGAGATCAAAATTTTCATAATGTTATATGTAATAAGAAAAGTTTTTTAACATCCAGAATAGAAAATTAAAAACTTAAATTTCTGATTGCAAAATTCAAGGTGATCTTGATCAAAACAACAGAGGTCTGAGAAGCAATGCTCTCCAAAGTCATTTTATTGTTTCCATGTGTTTTCGAGGACTTTAACATCCTGGACAGTTGGTTAATTTGACGACGGTTCTACTCACGAAAGTCTTTTTATGGACATCTTATATAAATACTTCTCTAATATTTGTTATTTTCTACAATTGCTCCAAAATATGAAATAAATACAATTTTTTGAGATCCATAGAAATTTTTTTAAAGAGACGCGAAAAATTATTAACCAAGTTAAAGAGGTCATTCCTAATTTTAAATTAAGTGACATCCTAACTTCTTAACCCTTCATGCTGAGAACTCTCGATGTAATTTGCATTCTACTGTAACTAATTATGAAATTTCAAAAGACATAGCTAAGTAATTTGCATATATTAGAAGAATCAACCTTTTATGTTAGCTCAGATCCTTGAGAACCAGCATATTCAGCTGTACTTTATCCAGCCACTTATTACGTCTGGTGAGCAGGGCTTACAACCAAGAAATCCAACGAAATAAGCTTCTCGAAAGGTCTTTGAAATTTATAGCTATATGTTTTTGGGTTACCCTTTTTACATATATGTATATTCTATGACTCACACCCTATCCCCATATCACTACTTTACTTGTATACAACCCCCGTGGTTTACATGAGTTCATTTCAAGCAATTTTCATGCAAGGATTGTCTTCCGTAAAATGTTCTAAATAGCTTTTAGCTGCCTTTAATTTGCGCATTCCAAACGAAATTTATTACCATAAACCATACATATACTTCCCGCCCCACAAGCATTCACACATACGAATATGTCCTTTACTTCCTTTTCTTTTCATTATGCTGACTACCACTACCTGAACAGACTAATAAATTTGAAGTAGAAAAATTCACGTCCATGCAACACATATCCTGGAGACAGTGCAAATCTGTGAATAGATAAAGCTCATTGGGAGGCAGAAAGTTTTATAGCAGTTAATATTAAATTGAAAGAATGCTGGCAACCCCAGCGGGAATACGCATGCCCTAATTTCATGTGAACGGTTGCATGGTTGCATATCTTTACTTGACTCTGGTATTTAGTGGAGTCTGGATCTCTAAGTTTATGATATTTTGGTAATATCTATTGTGATTTCATTACAATGCATGTGTGAGGATTATCAATTGTAACCAAGTGCATTAGAACATTTTCAGAATAAGGAGTTGTTTTGATAGTATTAGATATGTTTTCAAACTATTTTTTGATTAGAATAATTATTGTTTTGAGTAGAACGCATGTAGGCTTGTCATATTGTGTCAATAATAGCCTAGAGATTTGTAAAACGACAGAACTATTTCATCCCCATCATATAAGATGTCAGTATCTGTATAGAATCTGTAGGAAAGTTATTCTATCATTTGTCAAGTAGCACCTTTACGTGTAGTTCAAAACCCTAGGATTAATTTTAAACACTCATAGCTTAATTGAGACATTTGTTCTTAGCCTCAATAATGAACCGACAAACGAATTTGTAGGCTGAAACCCTCAGTTGATATTGAGCTTTATTTGAAAACCGTTACGAAATAATTCATTGAGCGTTTCATAATCACAAATCTTTACAAAATTTCAAATATTAAGGGAGTAGGCGTGCAATTACTTTCTCTTAACTTTCCATCAATTGCATCATTAAAATTTTCTTCAATAAAATAATGAGAATTCAATATAATGCGCTTAATGATGAAAGAACCTTTCATTACATCCTTTTATTCACAAACACAAATTTTTGACACCAAATGTTTTTATCTTTGAACACCTCAATGATCTTGCAAGTAATTCTCTGCTGTTGTTGTAGTTGTACAAATCCAATTAATTACAGATTTCTCCCATTTTATATAATTGAAAGGTCCATATAATACATTCAACTGAGAATGTTCTTCATGATATTCAGAAATCCTGCGACATTTTCTCATTTATTATTCAATTCTCATTCAAGCCTTCTTGATGAAGGATCAAAGAAACCGACTAAACATCTATTTTATTTCCAGTAATTGCCTCTTGCCGCCGAACACGTTTTCCAAATTATTTTCAATTATATTAATCCAAAAGATTTAATCATGGAAGAAATTTTAATTATATCACCCACGATTCTTTTTTACTGCAGTGTATAGGACAGGATCCTTTCTGTCTGGAGACATGGGGAAATTGAACACTTTCAAAACCTCTCATAATTTTGGAATGGTACTCCAAATAAAATATAATAACGCAGATAAAAAATGGGGAAATTTTCATCTGCTCTCATCTGAGTCACGTGAGTCAGCTAGAAATTTTACATAACCAGGTACCAGCATCATGAAACATTCTATATTCTCTATACAGACATCTTGATAAGGTCTTCAGATGAGTGTCACGTAAATAAACAAGATGCACAATTTTCAGAATTTCCGCATATTTGGGTACATCACTTCTTTACCTACTTGTGAATTTTTACTTTAATAAATAACGAGTACCCATTTCGAGAATAATTTTTCTTCGTAATAACTCACAACTTGAACACAAACTTTCCCATTTTTCTAAGCTTTAATAAAATCGGATTTTACTCATGTTGATGCCGCTATGGATCTCAAAACACATACAGTCAGTTATTGATGAATCTTAAATTTAGACTTCATTTTAATTAATTTACTTAGTGGCATTCAATTCTTGACTGCCATTCTCAGAGAATGATTTCCCAATCAGTACAAGGCATGAGACTTAATTGCTTACTGAAATTTCCACTTAAAAGTAAATAAGTACTTAACGCTTTGCCACCTTGTCTGTAGTGACACTTAGAGGCGACGACATGTGTCAATCTCCCCATAAAAGTACTGAAATTCAATCCGACTTGTGATGAATCAAAATACACCGACAATACAGGCAGAGGCCTAGGTCGAATGTTTCTTTTTACTTCCAGATGAAAGTTCTCATAACTCCAGAGCCTGTGGCACTTCCTCTCTGTCGACAAATCAGTGCAAAATATATATATATATATGTATGAGGATCTGAGTAACATGAAACACATTTCGTCCATAGATATTTCTATATTTCGGAAGAAAGTGTGGAATCTCCTTCCCTTTTCTTAACCTTTATCGAAAAAAAAACACAAAGGAAAAAGGAAGGGAAAGTCTCTTGTCCTATGTCCTTGTAATTTGAATAACTATCTGATGATGCGTAATGAGGAGGCCGCTGTGTATTTTTGTGCGGTAGATAAGTTGTAGAATTTACTTGTATTTCTTTGTACCCTCGGTTTTTATTCTGAAATAGTGGAGAAGTTTTCGGAATGCAAATGATGAAATTTCAAAAAAAAGCACAAGCATGGGTAGTTTTCCAAATATCAAGATAGCAGAAAACACATTAAAAATGATACACTGCCAGATCCATCATGTTTGTCGGGCTCATCGAAGATCTCACTAGCATTCATTCATTCACTGTGCATGTCGAGTTTGTGAGCTCATTTTACTACCCTTGGTGTCAAATGCTTTAATTTTCGCGGTACTTATCAAAATTAGGTTTTCAGGGCCGTTATAGGCTGGAGGGTTTTGGTTCTCATTCCAATTCTTAGAAACCATGACGTTGCAAGCGCACCTGATTTTCGATCCATAAATATTTTCTCTTACCTTTCTAAGGCTTTTGAGATGGTTTCGCACAATTATTCCACAGCGGTGTTAAAACGTACTGATGATATCCTTCTCAATATTGATTGAGGTTTATATGATACAGTCACCCACTTACACCTTTCTAAGGCTTTTAACTTTGCTATTGGTAATCACCCCTGCTCCAAGCTCTTAGATAATTTTATTCTTGAATCCCAGGCAATTATCTTAACTATTATAGTCAAGCTATAGTCCTTAGTGTGATGTTCCTCAGGGGTCCATTTACTGACCATTGTTTTTTGTGATATTTACTAATAATTTTATCAAACAAATAAATTGGTCTAGAATCATGTTGTATGCAGTTCGATTCAGTCCTCTGATCTTCAATTAATTTGTTAAAGTTGAGTCCTTCTAAAAGAGTCTGTATGCTTTTTATAATATTTTTCAAAAAGGCATAAGTCAAAAATATTCCATTAATATATTAATTACCATTGTTCCAGTGAACTGAAGGCCAATTATTTTGACGGAATTTGGGTAAATCTCACATAATAGTGACACAGTACTATTTAATTGCATAATTAAAAGCATTCTGCTTCTATTTCATCTAATTAAGCGAAATTTATGGTAAATTTCCTTCTTGCCTTTCTAAAAGAATTGCCAACTAGCTGCCACCTTTTTCAAGTACTTGGCAGTAAAAACTTTAATTTCCAACAATAATAGAACGACACTTTTAAAAGGCAGTGTGGCTTCATTAAACCAACTCTTTTGTTTCAATGGTGTGCTGTTTCCCAGCCGACCGCCTGACAAAAGGCAATTTTTTAATGTTTTCGAAAATAATGGGCGCATTTCCCATTTTCACGCCCGCACACCCATTCTCTGTTTACATAAAAACTCCCAATTAATATCTCGTCTAAAGAGCCATTTTCCATTCTTCTCGGGAACAACGTCACGGCGCCTGGATAAAACTGCATTAACTAAATTGCATACACCATTTCCTTAGTGGCTGCAGTTGCAGTTGAATTAAGTTTCAGCTCGAGTGCAGAATAAGAAAAAGAAATTCCCTCAATTTTCTAATTTTAGTCCTTTGGAGTATTAATAAACCAACAAGAGCGGAAAAGTAGCAAAAGCGAGAAAGAGCTCAAGTTCAATTGAGTTTTCCATGCACAAAAGCCATTTAGCCTGCGAGCATTTTTATTAACAAAAATTGCCCTCCTTGGCGTTGGCTGCATCCGCCATTGAAGCCGTTCGCTGCTAACGTCTGCTAATTGACACTGTCGCTCCTTTCATTTTCAGGACGACTGCTGCTCGAGGTCCTTGCCATAGAGAGAGCACCGAGACTGAATCTAATTAACAATTTTCCATTGATAGCATTATCACCGGCGACGTCAAAGGGAGTTTTCAATGAAAGAAGACGATAGACGTTGGATGCAAGTAACGACGACGTAAAAATTTTTGCACACAAAATCCTGACGACAGACATTTGTAAAACTGCAAAAACCTTGAGAGCTAGAAGCTTTTTAGCGCCTCCGTAGTGGTACTTGCCGTGTTCTGCAAAATCGCTTAAGACGCTCCTAAGGGAGGAAGATGTTAGTGGAAGTGTGCACCAGAAGATTTACATTTAAATGGAAAATGAGATAATCAGGGCCACTCCAGATTACAATTTGTGTTCATGCGTCTCATCTTAGACTCTTAAGGCTACAGGGGATTTAGTCCCCTATGGTGCTGAGACTGTCATTTTTTTTAAAAGAAGTGTCTGCTCCTTGCAAAACGGTGCTAATCAGGATTGAATCATCACTTGGCTCTTTGCACATTCAAAGGAAATCTATTATGTAATTTGGTGGCTTCATTCTTTTCTATTGATTATTGCATTAAATTCTCAGGAATTTCACGAAATTTCAGAAAATCCAAGTAATAGAAATGGTTAGGTACTCTGTGGGTTGGGTAGAGAGTAGGTTGGGACGGGTTGGTATGAAAAGAGAGGCGGTAGATGCGACCAAAAGAAATACTCTGCTCTAAACATAGAAACATATTCTAAAAAGATCGGCGCGACTGCAGAGTCAGTTAATATAACTGTTAGGGAATGAACTTTGTAGTGTCCTACAACAGCCTACAAAACTCCTTTTCCAGAAAAGGACAATTCAGAAAGGAATAGAGGACACTTCAAAGCTATTATTAACATAATATTTAGATAGAGGGATATAGCCTTTCGAATAATTTTTTAGGAATATTGGTAATACTTCTTTTGTTGGGTAGAATCACCTGAAATTACCAGAATAATATCTGGTGTCCCACAGGGCAACCATTTTGGCCCTTTATTTTTTATAGTTTGCATCTGTCACATACGCTTGATTCCTTTCCAATCGCGAATTTTCTGTTATGCTGATGATGAAATAGTTTCCCGAGTAACTTCTAATGTTGACTTGACTGTTATCTTGTCTGGTCTCCTTTCTATCAGGTCCATATTAACTGAACTGAAGTCGTTCAACGAAGATTTTTAAGATTTGCTCTTTATGGCCTTCTATGGAATAATTATTTTTCATCGCCTCAGTATATGAAGGCTATCTTAATCCTCTCTAACTTGACCCTGGACTACTAATTTCCCAGACTTACTTACTATCTTCAATATTGGGCTTTTAAATTTTTTCGTGTTTGTATAATTCCTCAAACACTTGATTTAATTTATGAAAATATCGGAACAACCCCTTTTTTTAATAACCTTTTTATCTGTATGAGGGTACAACACTCGCCAATTTAAAATCTGAATCAAATCAACAAAGCACTCCCATCTCCTACAAAAATCTAACTAATTTATTACTCTAGCCAAGACTGTATAATTACCACTCACCCTTTAATTTCGTTTCTGTTAATCCCGGCGCCAATATCCTTCACATGTGTAGAAGAATTTCATTTGGAAGCGAATAAAACCATCCACCCCGTCTCATATGTGTAAAAAAGTATTTCAGAGTATCTTTCAATTTCAAATTCAATTAACACATTCCAAGGGATGTCACACTAAACAAATAAAATTTCACAGTAAATTTGTCAAACATATGGACTGGGTTAATCAATTTCGGGGACAGTCTGGCATGCTGACTAAACGGTGTGAGTATTGACAGAACGGGGGACGTGGGATGTGTACACGATCCAGAAAACAATGTAACCCTTTTCTTATACCCGTCGGCCACAAAATCCGCTCAACATTCCGAAATATAACGCGTGTCATTTTAACTACAGGACGGAAGCGATGTCCTGCGAAAATGTATACAAGTGCAGGATATTCAGGCCAGGATACAGCCTAACCCTTTCCGTTTTACAGTGCGCTAATATTATTTCTGGTGCGCCTGATCACTGGTCAGCCCCTGTCACAGCCGACTTAACGTCGTGTTTCATGGTCAGTTTATCCCTTTAATGCATCCTGGTAGGTGCAGTCCTTTACGTGACAGCACTAACTGACTAAAAACTAATTTGGTTGGGCAGCGTGACACGTGGTGAATGGATGAGGGCCTAATTGATGATTTATGGTATTAAGTTTTGTTGGAAATTACAAAGTACTTGGGGCGTTTCGGGACAAGTGGAAGTGGCACAGGATATCAGTATAGTTGTTCAGTAGCCCTGTTAAATTCCACAGATGTCGACCCAAAGCAAAACATACCAATTTTGGGACAAGTCGCAATTACATCCACAACGCTCCATCCCTGTACCCCGCAGTTCATTGGTTTCTGCAAGAAAGCGAATTAAAATCTCCATCTTCCCCAGGGCTATTTCATTGTTGGCCCCGATTTCGTTTCCTTCTCACTCGACTCCAATTCATCGTTTCTGCTTTATGGAAGCCAAGCCAAGGCGGAGTGACGGTGGTGGTGGTTACTGATTATCCCCTTGCAAAATCCTCATTCCCAGCCGTTTTATTCGAGTTTCAGTCTTGTTCACGTTGTGTTCCCTTTGTTTTGTTGATTAACTGCACGAGAGCAAAATGATGCGCCATTTTGGAAATGTAGCGTCCTGTCCCTGTTGCTCCAACAGGGACCTATATTGGCTGGTGGTACATCCACTGAAATTGCCAGTGTTTTGTTTTTCTGCTAATGAAGGAGTTTTTTCGTCTGCTTTTTACAATTTCTGCATGGCTGCTGAATACCTGTGTGCAGGAAGCGTTAAGTCTGGTTGCGGTTACCTTTCGGGTGGTCCTTTTACCACAACACCAGTGTTGTGTGCGTGCGACTCATTGTTTAAAGTGCTAATTTTCAGTGCTTTTTTAGCGGAATAAATGTTCATCTTTTTTATGGTAAGTTAATTCAGGTTTCTCTTCTTCCATTATGTGATGGGAATTGAGATGTGGTTTTCAGTAATTAAACATAAAAAAAAAGAAATGCATGTAATGGCTTTGTCCTTTGTCTCAAATGGCATTGTCCTTTTCGAATTGCCCAAAAGTATGCAATATAGGAAAGTGTATATGCTAAAGATTTTGAAGTAAAATGACTCACCTGTTAAACAAGAGCCAGGAGCAGGCCCAAAGGTCGATTTTAACTGAGAAAACCCTGAAAATATTAAAGTATCTTTTTATTAAATTGGTTCTTCATTTATTGTTCTATTTATATCTAGATAAATTATTCGAGGTTTGTGTTTTTAGGTATTGCCTAAGATCAGGGGCAACGCTATAATGCACACCGCAAAGAAGGAAATTTTCGTGAAGGGGAGTTTGGGAATTATAACCTGACAAATGTTGCAAATTGATCCACAACTTTGGCATGAGGTTTTACTGTATGTACACTGCCACTGGGATGGCTTCGCAAATACAGTTTTCATCAGTAGAATTGTCTCCACTTGATACCCAGATAAATTAGCATGCCCTTTGCTGGAATCGAACCCACGCCTACAGAGGAACAAATCTGCAGACCTGCGGCTTAATCAACTCGGCTATCGGCATGGGTGAAAATTAATTTTAGGAAAGGTAAAAGTACACTTTGGTATTGGTTGCCCTTTCTGCAATAAATGGAATGGAGACCCCATTGAGAGGTTGCTTGCCGTATTATAACCTTTTTGCTGAATTGGTCCATTGACCCATTCTGCTTCTGAGACATCCAATCTACAGCCAAGTAGCGTGAGAAGCGCTGAGCGTGCGCCTTCTGGGCTGCAAGGAAAACTCATTATTATTATTATTCATACTCTAGAGCAAGGCCCATGTCCCATTGTTCATTCCACCATTTTTATAGCTTCCTAGCTTTCTGGACTGTTTTACTTTTCTGCCCATTTGTTCTTTTCGGTTTCTTTTACTTTTGATTTGATTTGATTCCTCAGATAAGGCCGAAATATGAATGGCTTGATATGAAATGTTACCGAACCTGCCCTCAATATCAAGAAAATTACGCTGGTGTGCCTACTTGACCCCATTCTACCTACTCTAATCTAACTTAAAGTAGGCAGGGTTGTCCACAATTGATTTGCCTGTTTGGGAGACATGGTGATCACAATTGTTTACTCCTTAAAGTATCATATCTAATGTGGCTGTCTAGTATTTTTTCAGATTCAATACATCATGCTTCCCTGTTCTTGATATAAAGGCAATATGAACCTCTCTCCTAGTGGAATGTATCCTAGTGTATAAATAGCCTTAAACCATTCAGTGACTGGAATTGCTTTAAAGAATAGAATTGCTTTGCTATCTGCTTCCAAAATCTGTACTAGGAAATTATTTTCATTTATGCTTAAAAATGTTAACAAATATTGGCAACAAACACTTTAACATAATAAACAAATTGTGAAAAGTAAATAAAACCGATCAGAGGATAATTCTCTCTTGAATACCACAACTCCAACGAATAAAGTTTACTCAAAACTATATCCAGAATTCAGATACCTATTCGTGCATGCTTAACTTGCCATTGGTTAATATCGAATTACAAAAATACCTTTGAGTCTAAATTACATTTCGATAGTCCTTTGCATTCTTGATTCAACACCACAATACCTGAGAGAACGCATATCTTTAAATCCCAAAGTGACCAAAATAGAAGGAGATAATGGCATCCAAGGGATTTCTAGGAAAACCCCAAAATCCGTACGGGACCATCTTTTCCAAGCTCCTACCCTCACCAGCAGCAATTCCCTGTTATCGTATTATACGGGCAATAAGTTGACAATAGAAAATTCGATTAGGACTTTGGTTTCCCCGGCTTCACCTTCCACGTTTCAACGTTTATTTTCTTGTTGATCCTTTTGATTGATCTTTCTTCAATATCCTTCCAGGATTTCGGTTTATTTTTACCTGTGCTCCCTGAAAGGATTTTTTTTATTGTTGGATTTTTTCCAATACTGTGGTTGGCACAAGTACGTAGTGAACACTGTGGAGCTTCTACCTCTTTATCCTGTCAATGATTTCTTAATCGTAGCTTCTCGATGAAAGGATTTCTCCTTGGCATAGCAGGAGATTTTGTGCATTTTCAAACGTATTGAAAGTTTATTCACTAGACTTGTGCTGTGTATGGTCTGGGCTTTTAGCATTTCACTTGAGTTTTTGTGATGTTGGTCTTTTGCCAGTTTATTTCCTGACATTTACCCAGTGGAGTCGTGATGTTTTGATAGGATGAAATATGTTTAACAGTAGAGATGTATTCACATTCGATGTTGGACTATAATCTAAGTGAATTACATATCTCTGGTTTATACACATACACAAAGAGATTTGAAATGTATGTACACCCCTCAATGCTATAATGATTATCTTAATACGTATCAGGGAAAAGCGCTTGTCTTAAATCTCAATAATAGGAATTGAAATATAATCAATTTTTGTTTTACGTCTTTGTAGCGATAATATACAGTCCTAGGTTATGACGTGTCCACTGGTAATGGAATAATTTTAATAAATCTACAAAGCCTAGTTTTTTTAGGGTTTTGTCTAAGCTCAGGGTACAGGGAAATTTTTAGGGAAGTGGGGGTTGGAAATTTTAACCCGACAAATGTTACAAAGAAGCCACAATTTTTGGCATGGAATTTTTACTGTGAATTTTTTTCAACCACTGGTAAATAAATCACCGCGCCCTTTACTGGTTTCGAACCCACGTCCACAGAGGAACGCACGACACCGATCCTTATAATGAAAATTGAATTTAATAAGTACGGAAGAGCGATATTATTATGTGAAAAAACCTCCAAGACATACACGACAAACAAAAAGAAACACTGACCAACAAAAGAGGACAAGGTATCAAACGGCATGTTGCCAAATGAGGTTCCTTTTTCTAGTTCAGATATCGCTGAGTTGTTACTTTGGCAGTTGAAGTCTGCAGAGAGGTTTACCCTGCACATACAGACTCCTAAGCTGTGGCAGTAATATTTCAGAACAGGACACTATCAACTCTTATCTCCTCTACAATTAAATAAAGTGACCACCCTGTGAAAAGGTGTATTAAAGGGGGCTGTTATGAGCTTAAGGCTGCTTGCGAAGGAGATCAACATAACCAATCTGTGTACTATATAAGAGTCTAATGAAATGGGTAAACGACACAACTAAATGTGATCAATAGTTCAGCCAGCAAAATACTCCGAAGAAACAAGCAAAGACCAGCCTTCGTTCCCTGAAATCCGAACCAGTATTATCATTTGCCAGAATACCAGCTCCAACACCTCGATCTATCTGGCTGATAGCACCAGTAACAAATCCAGTTCCAACTCAGTCACCCAATCGAGCTTCCACGTGTCCAAAAATCACGAACTTGCAGATCCCCACGATCCCCACGATCCATCCGAACACCACAGGAAGACTTAGGTATTCAGAAGTATATAGTGACTCGGGAAATCCTTCTGGAAGCTAAAACTATCGATATATCTGACGCAATTCTAGGTCTCCCGATCCAAGTTACAACTACCCTAAAGTGGATAGGTGAACCAGCCGAACAGATGATGCAAGGGCAGACTATAAGGTACCTGTACCTCCACACACAGTTTTAAGTATTCTGGGCACGGATATATCAATTTGAGACAGCTGATAATGTGAGGACCCAACTCACTAACTCATGATTCTTGTCCATAGGCTCTTTAGTAATGCATTCCTACCTCATGAGACTCCAATTTATTAGGAATCCCTAGAGTGGTTCGGAGTGTTCCTCAATGGATCGATTAGATTAGCGATTAGCTAATAGTTTCTATTCACTGGTCTGTTGCATTGCAGGAAAACACCAACTATTGACGGACGCTAGTGGTATTATTCGAACTGGGTCCTTTTGAATACGAGTCACAGTGTTATCCGTTAAGTGACCGACATCCTTGAGGAAAGGTTAATTTTCCTTACTTCCATGCATTTACATTTTCAACCATTTCCAACAATTTGTACCCCAAAAATTGTCTTGAACGTACTAAATAATTCATTAGAACACGCCAGGAACTGAATTAACTTGAATTTTACATCGCTTTCATGTTTTGAAGCACCTTTTTGATACCGCTTTGCTAGCGAAACAGCCTTTCATTCGTTTTTATTTTCTGGCACGAGTCATTGAAGCTTTAAGTGAGTCCTGGTCCTCGTTTGTGTTTCAATTCCCTGGCAAGCAAGTAAAAGCGCTTACACTCAGTTCGTGTGATAAAATGAATTTGAATGCCGTGTTAAGTCAGTAAAATGCCATAAAAACGTTTTCTGCAAGGACAAAACTACAAGTGCACAAGCTCAAGAAGATTTTAAAGGACATGAAAGGCTGCAAAGCGCTGCTCTAAGTTCCTGTCTTAGATTACTCTGGTACAGAGCACAGAATGCGAACCTTTCATCCAGAAATTCTCTTCATGTTCAGTCAACTGAATTTTCTATTAACTGAATTCGGGTTAGCACCTATTAGTGAAGGTAGATAGTTTTTATAGTCAGAAGACCTTAAATTTTTTGGGATTACGCACATCACTTTTTTGCCACATGCCTCCAATTACCTGTTTGTCATCCAGTTGGCCAGCCAAATCAGTCTTGCTCATTATTCAATTAAAATAAGCGAACGCATCTAATTCGCATCAATCTCGAAAAACCACTTCGTGCCAAATGTGTAGGTGTATGACCCAAAGCATAAGTAAAAACAGATCTCGCTATTTTCACCTCTCGTCGTTGAAATTGACAAGCAACAAACCGAATAGGTCTGCTTAATTCATTTAAAATACGTCGCGTCATTATATGACAGTCAACAGAAGCCAAAAAAGCTGAAGGAGAACAAGCAGCAATGCAAAACAAACGAAGTGCCGACATTGTGGTAGAACACATTTTGACACATGCATGAGCGAGGGCACCATCTGAATTTCATAGTTAATCCGATTTTACTAATTGTTTGTAATTGGAGATGTTCAGGGCTGTGGACGGAAAGGATTGCCACTTGGAAATTGTTGTGATAAATGCTTTTATTCAGCACAGCTTCTGACTTAATTAGGTGATGTAGCTCAAGCACGATTCAGGACCACTTGAAATTGTTGCCAGTTGTGACACGAATCAGTGG
>QYTT01078886.1:8394-18555 GCA_006980735.1 Dasypogon diadema | reverse complement strand
AAAAAAATAAATAAGCAAAATAATAGTGGGCCAAATATAGAATCTTGAGGAACACAATATCGTAGGTTAGCGCAGCCAAAATAGATATCGCCTGCTTTTACAAGTTGGCACCGATTTGAAAGGTAATTGTATAAGAGACTTAAGGCTGATGAAGAAAAATTAAAAACATTTCCGATCTTTAGCAGCAACTTGCTTGGGGTGTCGAATGCTTTACTAAAATGGAGCATTATTAAAACAATCAACTGATCCTCATGAAATGTTTTTTGTAACTTAACTGACTTTCAATTGTAATTTAATAATTAAAATTCAAACAGACTGAATTCAAAGGCAGTTTTAAAAAACAGACTGAAAATTAATGCTTTCAAAAAAAAAACCAGGTCAATTATGAAAACCAAAACTGTTAGAGGGTAGTATTATTATTATCCACGCATTACCCGACACGTATAAACTTATAAAAATGGAGTTAAATGCTATACAGTAAAGTTTGAGATATAATAGATAAAATTTTAGGAGTGCATGATTTATATGGCTTTAGAAGTTCACTCAGGCCTAAGAAATGCTTGGAACAGCTTTAAAAAGCTTTCGAAGAGCAGAGTCCTTCGTTGGTACCGAGAACTTCACTTAGGACATGAAGAAAAAGTAGTGTTCTATCTTAATAAGATAGAATAAAACAACCACCTTGTAAAAGGTAACAGAGACTGTGAATATTACTATGTTAGGAAAGAATCCAGGGTACTTTACACAAATAATTACGTGGTTAGGTACTGCCGGTTAATAATATCGTTACGGGTGACGAAACTGCAATTTAAGATTAGTAAAAATAATGTGTAGGATTTTTAGAAAAACATTCATGGCTAAAGATTTGCTACTTTTCTGTGCACACATTAAAACTGCCAACTATACGCACTCGATCCATCTGTTACAATTTATATAAGATAATAGAGACAATCTATACTCTGTAAGTTGAGAGTGGCATAGATTTAATAATCACTTAGCAAATATTAAACGTTCTGCCGTTAAATTTAAATTTCGTGTAAAATATACTAACCTGCCTTCTGTGCGTATGTCCAAAAGTTTGTCTCCACAAGTTAAGCTATTTATTCCATCATTTTTTACTTTAATTTCTCCTATTGCCTTTAATTGTGTGAAAATTCTACATAAAAATTCTTTTTGATTCTTGCCATGCCACACATGACGAAAAAATGTCCTAAAGTAACCTCATACGATTTATTCAGCTCTCGACTCCACATATGGGATTCAATCAGGGACTATCAATCACAATAGACGAAGACATCTGTATCACTTACATTTAATTCCATAGAAATTCATTGACATCCGCACAGAGGGCAGAGTGCCATCATTTATTTAAAGTTTCATTTCTAAATGTCTTGCTTTAGGCGATTTTGCTTAAGAAATTGCTCCTTGAATTTTTGCTGAGGAAATTGGAAATTTTAGCGAAATTTCATCTTTAAGACAGAATGATGAATACGGAACAACAAACATATTTTGGTATGGTTAGAAGGACAAAAATATGCTTCCAATATTTTATTAACTACACTATTCCATTAAATAATCAATTGTAGGTACTGTTTGAGAAATAATTGATTTGATTTAAAATTTTTGTAGACGTGTTCCTTTCGAATTAACTAAATGTGTCCCGTGTTCAGGAGCAACTACATATAAAGACCATGGAAGTAGCGATAATGGATTGAAAAACAATCCAATTAAATTCCTCTTTGTGTCCAATATCAGTGTTGCAGATATGTTTCTTGTTTTAATACAACAAACCCAGCGATCTCATCGTATTCGTATGGTTAGAAAACAGAGTTAAGTGCAGCTAAGGTGGTTCTATATATGAATAAGGTAGAAAATAAATCCACAGCAGTACCCACTTATTTGAATCAGGATCCGTAGTAATCCTTTGCTGGAGGAGCGCCAATGTTACATCAAGCTCGTGTAAAACACGAGTAAAAGATTACTTTGTTGGAGCAATACGAAGAATACAACAGGGTACAACAGTAGACGTCCACAGCTTCTTCTTCTCCAGGAAAGAGTACTGAAAAAAGACGTTAATGAATCCACTTGGAGGCCATTATTAGCATAATAAGTATTCGAGAGCAGAATCAGATAAATGCCGCGCGTCGCTGAAAGACTACCACGTTCGAAATTAAGACATAGGATCCCATTCAGAAGATATACGACAATCTCTTTTCGAGAACGCAGTAAGGGAATAGTAAAACTTAGCTGTAGCTCAACGTTTTGGGCTATTAAATAATCTAGAGATTGCTCAATTTATTATGAATGATTGAATGAATGATATCAAGCAACATTTCTGTTTTGGTTGTAAGTCGCGACACGTACCAATCTGGCCTCGTTATTTCGTAATCTGGGAGCTTTACTAAGGTTCACAGGGAAGGGACCTACACTAAAATTTTAAACTGGATATAAATTAAATTATGTAATGAGTTTGCGTTTTGTGATTTTTACATAGACGTTTTCTGCCATTATTATAAAATTTTAAATGAAAATGATATTGAATTAATTTCAACATTTCTTTGAGGTCTTATGTAAATTTCAGAGTAGCTGTAATGTGCGAAATAAACTCAAGCGTAAGTTAGTATAGTTAAAAACTCAAAAGCCGTAGTAGTTAAATTTCATGATCAAAGAATAAACAGTATGCCAGAAGAAACGAAATTTTGGGAATGGCAATTTATTACAACTGCAAAAGTGACCCACCCGTTACTTTAAATATATTCAGTCGGCTAAATGCATATTTGCTGCCATAGTGCATCTGCAGCAACAACCTAGAAGGAAATCTCTTCATTACTTCACTAATGAAGTAATGAACATATGTACACTACTATGCATCCCCAACACCAATCAACACAGGGACATCATTGGAAATTCATGAACTAGGCTTTGATACTTTGTTCGTTCATTGATTCATTGAAAAAATGTAAGGCTAAAAGTAAGGTTCAATTTAAGTATCTAATTTTTGTTGGCATTCCATTTTGTGTCTTTGCTCTGATGAAAATGCCAGAGCTTTCATTCAAAATTAAAAAATAAACACAAACGAAGAAGAAAGCCGACATTTTTCTGTGGCAATGTTAGGAACCCAATAGGAAATGGGTTCATTACTTCATTAATGAATTATTTTAAATTTTCATTAAAAGTTCATGAATTACTATTTGGGACATTTTTTTTATTGATTCATTGAAAATAATATAAGAGTAAAAGTATGGTTCAATTTAAGTATTCAGTTCTTATTGCCGTTCTACTTTTTTTCTTTGTTCTGTTCTTTGTCCATGTGCCATGTCATTGATGTTAACGACTTATATTATTCTTCGATGAAACCTACTGCCGGTAGGTAATAATATGTAATTTGTCAGGTCCTTCAGAATCGTCAAATATTCTTAAAAATTAAGAAAATTTCTTTATGTGAAATAAGTACTTTACTTTTTTCGATTTTTCAGCCGTTTCTTGGTTCTTATTTTAATAATTTTCCCTTTTCACAAATAAATGGCAACCATAAATGTATAAAATTGCAATTGCACCTCAATTCGCACTTTCTAATGCAGTAATGAAATTTTCAGATTAAGCCATTAGCCAAATTTGGTATCATTTCGCATACAGCTTTAATACATAATTTTACCTTAAATTCGGTGGGATTTATATATATATCAATATGAAAATTGAACCACATTTCAATTTGTCATGAATTTTATTTATATTTTTGAAGATGAATACAAGAGTAAGTAATGAAATTGTAATTTACCGCATCCAAGTCAGGTAAATATAATAAAACTCATTTTTGAATCAGATACAAAGTATGTACGGATGTATCTATGAAAATTTTTATTTACTCTCTCCTTGCACAGAAATTTCACCTTTTCAAATTTTATTTATATTGCGAAAAATACAAGCATGTTTTATAAATAACGAACAACAGAGAGGGAGGCAGTTAATATTGAGTTGTTATTGACTTTGCAAAGATTTCGACTTCATCAGATTTTTTGTAAGCGAATAATAAAATCGTATAAATCAGTCATTCCCGGCTGATTGTGGATAGGGATTCTATAGATGTAAAATATTAAAAAGTAAGAACAATGATTGCTCAATATAAAGAGCAATAAAGATAGGCATTGGCAACAAAAATAACATACTGATGAGCAACTAAGCATTCTTGTAGAAATCCCTAGTAAATTGATAGAAAATTTGAAGGTTACGGAGCACTAATAGAAATGCGCTAATATAAAGTTACTGTACATTGACTAGATAGCCATCCAGTCAGTTAATCCGTTGGTTTTATGAGGTACATGACTGCTTACATATTGAATATCTCAGAAAAGAATTGTGAGAAAGGATCTGTTAATAAGGATAATACTACAGTCAGTTTCCAAAGATATTGATTGGATTAAAGATGGAAATAGCCGTAACCCAGTGGCTGAGAACACCAGTACTATAAAAAAGTACCATTGGACGATTCATCAGAAATTCAGCCTTAAACCAACCAAAAATTTGCTTTCAATCGCACATTTTTTCGTTGTAAAACTAAAATATCAGTGATATCAATTTCAAGTCGGAACGTATTTTATTCAAAGAGAAGTGGTGGCGAACAATTATTTTAAATGAAAATCTTGAGGAGAAGCAATGCTTTATTACGACTTGACGCGTTCAGCATTGTTGAAGTGTGTAAAAATAAAGATATCCGGGGAAACTGACAATCCTATATTTACGACCTTCTCTATGATATTTTTTTGGTTGGAGATGAAAAATAGAAAGAATGCGGTAGAGTACGGATGTGTTTTGTGTTTGCTTTTTGCTGCTTTTGGATTGAATTTTTTTCTGTTCAGTGACCCCTCTAAGTGAAATAATTTGGATCAGCGATAAATGAAATTTATGAAATTAGAAAAACAAAGGAGGATACTTTTTTTTCTTGGTAAATAATCAGCTAGATTACGCTAACAGAAGCTCTCTCTTAGACTCTAAGCTTATAACTTGTCTCACAAATAATTGTCAAAGTATTAGTGGTGTTTAGTTTCATTTTTAATTGTATTAGTAGTCGTAGGAACCTGCTTAGAAATGTCCTAAGGAGATGAAACGCGTCGATTAATTTTTTGTTCAAATAAATTTGTGGAAAAAATAATAATATTATCGAAATATGTTTACTATCTGCGATAAATTTCGTGATACCTCTAAAATATTTAACTGTGAAAATTGATAACTTGTCTAACATTGTTGATTTGTGATTTTCCAATCCAATCGTTTAGGAAACAAGGTTTTGAGTTTTCTACCAAAGCATACCTCTTTGATTATGTAGTTCGTTACATGACAGATTTTGAAACCAGGAATATGCCTTAGGATGCTCATGTGATCCTCAGAGTTGACAGGAATTTTCGACATAAGTCACGCCCTAAGTGCAGCTATTGTAGCCGATTACCAAATGTAGATGTATAGCGGAGTAATTTCAATGACTGCCTCCATGGCAAGTCGTTGTAGCTTGTTGCACTTTGCAATTGCTTAGCTCTGCTGTACTTTAGGTCACCACATAAGGGCTGCATAGGGAATAATGGGTTGACAATCGATGATCTAGAAGATCATCTTTGGAGAGAGACGCAATGTCCTTGCCAAGAGTTTCTTACGGGCCCACATGGCCCGTGTTTCTTTACCTAATAGGTTTTTAATTAAGTATCCAGTTCAGCCTTTTATCCAACCAGATGCCGAGATATTTAACTTCATTAGAGTATTCAATAGCTGCCTTTTATAAGGATTGGTCAAGTTGGTACCTCAGAAGGGCTGACTTCATGACGTTAGTGACGGTTGAGTCATACTTCCCCGTGACAATGATTGCCAGATCGACTGTGTAGTCTATAGCTTCATAGCAAAGCTCACATAGCTTGGTTAGAAGATAGTCTACAACGGAGGACCATAGCAAAAGCGATAGTATGCCGGTCTAAGGACTTTGAATGCTTTGGTGCAGATAATGGTGTATCCTAGTGTGTAGAAGAGGTTTCGATCCCTGAGCATTACATCCAGCTCATTTATAGAGCCCTAGATATCGATGCATACACTTTATTATCAAAGGATGTTTCAGTGTCCAAAAGGGCACACAATGCAAAAAGCGCTCTCGATCTTACATACAAGAGAGTGTAAAGCAACCTCCCGCTGGTTTAAGTTTCGTATAAGCGTACTGGATATGATGTAGAGAGATTGATGGTTCTGGTGCGCGTATAGTGTGGACAGGTTATATGATTTAGGTAGGTCAGAAGGCATATTGCCTTGCTTAGGAATAAACACTACCGCCACCTTCGTACATGGGCGCTAAATGTACCTCCCAGTTGTAGCTAAAGAATGATCGGTATCTCTGGGCCGTGTAGATTTTTAACCAGTAGGAAGTTTAATTCTGGTCTGGCCTCGAATTTATTCTCCTTAGGTATTACATTTTTTCCATGTTACTACAAATTGTACTCTGGATTAAATCGGGGAATTTTTTAATTGCTATTTAAAGTGATTCGGTCCCGCATGAAGGCTTTATTTCTATTTCGATAAGGGTTCCTCCTTTGCTTATAAATTTTAAGGTAGTTCACCTATTAAAAAACTAAAAATAGAACTGATTGTGATATTATCCTAAATACTGCACCCGTTCTCTAAGCTCTGCTAAAAGTGCAATTTCCTGCACGCAATAAACTAAATGACTTTTAATAGGCAGTACTTTAGTATAGATAAAATCGATTTATTTAAGGTACAGGTTGTCAAGTTAGTAATTACATGGAATTGAAGGCATTCTCTAGGTTAGTTCTACATCAGTGATTAGATTTTCTCAAAGTGCAACATTATCGAAATGCCTCTCTACTTCGAAATAAGGACGGAATGTATGACCACGGCTTTACACATGCCAACATTTTCTAATTAATTTGTGCAATAAAACTTGGGATATAAAATCGCTTGTGAAGAAATTGAATAACATTCAGAACTCAGAAATTACGACTGCGAATCGGAAACACAATTCCTGAACAGGAGCAATTAATTTCACCGTTGATGATACGGGAGCAAGCCACAAGAGGGAGATTGGATGATTCAATCAGCGGAATTGAGGACCATTCCGATAAAGGCAAATTCGCCTGTAAAGTTGAAGTGAAATTATGTTTATGACATCCGAATGTTTATAGCTATTGAAATCCCTGAAAACTTTAAGGAAGTTTTGTGTCACACATAACCATTCGTGCAAGACACACGGGAAAAGAAGTCAAAGAGGGATTAATCGATTAAACGGGACTTCAACGTCTAAGTGGCGCCAATGAATGTTCCTCCCCGCCAAATGTGTGTAACAAAGCGTGCAGAAAGGTAACATATCGAAAACTTGTAGACATCCGCTAAATGAGTCGATTCGGCTGCTGGGCTAGATGCTGATATATGGCATCGCTCCTATCTTAGACAGTAAGGAAAATAAGTGATTTAGGACGGAAAGAAATCCTTCTGTGGAGAACTATTTCCTGTAGTAACACGAATGTAATGTTGCTGACGACGTTCTTAGGCAAGGCAAAAAGATATGTTCACATCAATTCAATTGCACTCATTTAATATCTGATAAAGTTTTTGCCAAAATCGATAAATGATTTATAAAAAAAAAACTAATGTGAAATCGTTTGGCTGCAGGAACATTATTGAAACATTTCTGGTTTGGGTACTCTGTTCCTTTGAGCAAAGGAACATCTTATAATTAATTGCTTACGTTTAATTCTGCAGAATTAACACAAACTTCGAAGCTTCGTCTTTTATGTGTGAAATAATATAGAGTTTATGGTCATCAGTTATCCAAGGTATATTTTTGTATTGCAGCCAAAATTGGAAGAGTATCTACAAGCACAGTTAGGAACTGGGAGTAGGAAAGGGAAATTTAAAAGTTAAGTGAAGAAGATACCAATGCATACACTTTCTTGACTTCTGCAAGCTAGAATGGGTATTATGAAATTTTATGGTCCAACCCTGAAGAAGAGTGTACTGTGTGGAGGGAGGGATTTATGAGGATTTATCATTACATAGAACGTGTATGTGGAAGCCTAATCTTAGGACTAATCTAATCCTCGGATTAATTTTAGTTTCATTGAATATAGCGAGCAATGTATTTTAAAAATTATTTATTATTCAAAATTCACAAATCATCAAAAAAGGAGGGGTATAATTTATCATCATCACTGACTATGGCTAATCATAAAATGTTTTTTTTGTTCTTATGCTGTAGCGAAGTCAAGGGATTTCCGATGATATTACTGAATAACTTTAATGGAAAACGGACTGCTGCTCACATGATCAGATATAAATACGATATAATAGTATAATTCCAGTTTTGTCTCCTTCAAAATTACTTGCGATTAAATTATAGGTCAACCTTGTGTCCGATATGATAATATTTAAAGTGGAAATTGCATGTATGTATATAGTTTTAAACGTAAAGCTACGAAGGTAGCTCAAAACACATAGCAGATGTTTGAAGAGGATTACGTTGGCGGTCGCAAAGTGCAAGAAGAAATTTCGACACCGAAAATAATTCTATTCGAATGGATATTATTTAAAATTTAACTGAAAAATAGAGCACCACATTGTTTTGAGGTTGGTGTTCACGAACTCTTAAGGCGGATGACTTTATGTTAATAAATTTAACAAAACACTTCTTTTTTACACTAAATACAATAGGTATATATTTTCAAGTAGTTAATTAAAAATCCCAAATTCTCCTTCACAAACTTTACTTTCAACCATAAATATATGTACTACAAGCGAGGCAGCGTACCGTTCTCAAGATTAAGATATCACAGGTAAAACAAGTATAGAAGCACAAAAGCATATAAAAAACTAACAATGGAAAAATAACTAGTATTTCTATCCTCTAAGCCTTATGAAACTTTGTAGCGTCAAATTAATCCTTTTTCAGAGTCCTTACAATTTCTTCTAACAACTTTTTCTTCATTCTGAGCATCTTCCTTTTTTCACGGTAACATGCTATCAGCAGGACAAATTTAAGTTTTCTGCACTCTCGACTTTCTTCAGAAAATAAAATTTACAGAGGGCATCAGGATAGGGTATATAGGATTTAAGGCTAGACCATAAACATATTCACATACTTTTCATTCGTGAATGGCGATGCATTCATCTAGGGAAATGAAAATCAAAACCGAAATTCTAGTTAAATCTGAAATAGTCAAAGCCGATATCCAAAGTAAAACCGAAATCCTAACCAAATTCAATATCCTAGCCAAAGCCAAATTCCTAATCAAAATTGAAATCCAAAGAACGCAAGCCAAAATCCAAAAACGCAGAGTCAAAATGAAGAACGGGTTAAAATCACTAAGAAACGTCCGCTACAAATTACCTTCAAAATGAAAATGTTGATTGTGCTCTTTCACCTTAAATGCATGACTTCAGGTACAAAATTACCGCGGAGTATATGGTGTCTAATCTCCTACTAATGTTAATATCTTCTGAACGGCTGAAGATATCGACGTGATTTTTTTGATTTGAAAGGCTCTTGAAGGACCCAGAAAAAACAATACCTTTAAAGGGATGATTTTTCATGATGAAGGATAAAATGTTGAAATTTTGACATGGACATTAAAGTTGTGGGTTGATTGGGGAGTATTAGGTATCGTTTGAAAGCTAATGGGGTGTGCTTTCCAACAAGTCCCTTGCCATTGTCCTGTAATGTCTTTTATAGGACTTAGGACGTTTTAAATAAGAGCACCTTCTTCCAAAGACGAACAATTTTCCATTTAAAAACTAAGGGTGAAAGAGTGATTTTAGAGGACACCCCATAGAATCCACTGACATTTGTTGGAACACACCTTTTTGTATTATCCTGTATATTGAAAATATTTTTATTCAAAATAATTTTCTAAAATACAAACATTGCGTACGATATATGATTTGTGTCAGGACTGTAAAGGAGAATTTTTATTATTTAATAAATAAGACATTTCAGGTTTCATATGCCATCACTCTAAAGGAATTGCCTGATTTAGTTCATTTTCTGCCAGTGTATTTTAATTTCACTATGCATCTATTTCGAAGAGTTTTCGTTTTAGAAGAAAATAACGATTTTTTATTTGATATAGCTGAAGATGTCATATGGAAACCCTATGAAGGCGCAGGCCCATCTTCGAACTT
>QYTT01078883.1:0-11098 GCA_006980735.1 Dasypogon diadema | reverse complement strand
TTTTTTTAGCTTACGCTTGCTTGCACTTGTTACTCACCTGTGTAGTGGTGCATGTTGGGCATAGAAGGTGGAAATGGTGAGTTTTAGGAGTGCATCAAGGCTGCATCGATTGATGTGCATGCTGTTTACTACTGGGGTTTACGTCGATGGATGATTGATGCATTTTTTAATTGGACTATAGCTTCAATTTTTGTAGTAATTTCAATATTTAGTGGAGAACGACATGCGGTTTTGCTGAACCAGTACGCGATCGTTTGAAAAGATCTTCCCAATGAACAAAAAGATAATACTCAGTCCAGCTACATTTGTTGAGTTTCTCCCCCACTCTCTGACGATCGACCGGCATCCTATGACCAATTAAGCCAGCTATAATTCCCTTTTTCGCGGACAACCCTATGCTGCACATAATAAAACTTTTTTGTATTTAGGTCATCCGGCTGATAGATCTTTGCGCCACTTCAATCTAAAAAGATCTTTTATGACCGATCATAACTATTTAATTTTTTTTTATCCGCTGGAGAAGAGCCTATACATCAATCAGTGGCAGTCTTCAGCTCAATTTTGTTGTCCTCTGTTGCGAATAGGTAATAAACCTCTTCACCTGCCTTAGACCTGGACGATTCCCAGCTATTGGCTCTTTGAAGAGCCGCAGAAAAGCTCAGGTCCAATTAAAAGTGATCCTGCAGTTCTTTGCAAGCAGGTCTGCAATTTAGTTTCCTTCGAAATCTTCATTCGCTGGTATCCACATCAGGCTTACCCTGTTGTGTTGTGTTGCCTGATTTTCCTCTAGTATAATTACTTTTGTGCTGCGCAAAGAGGGATTTCATCATAGGACCTCTGATTTGCACCATAAATCCCTGTCTCTACTTCCGCTTCTGTCTTTTATGCATCTGCATACCATACTAGGGATCCTCTTTCGAAGGTCATGCCATCAGAGTGGCATGCCTGTCGATCATTTAGGATCACCTTGAATGACAACTATTGGCATAACATCCAGCAAGGAATTGGATACCGATTTTTCTCCAAATTCTTTAAAAATTATTACGTGTCCATCCAAAATGTTTGGCGTTTGGGACTGTATCCTTTGTACCGTCTTGCTTGACATGAAGATGTAATAGTAAGAAGTCCATTAGTGCCTCTAAGGTATTCGTAGGACAGATGTGCTAGGCGGGTGCAACCCCTAGGCCTAGTATCGATCAAAGTACGAAAGCTGATTGCGAGCTGAACACGAGCTTGATGGATATGGTAATAAGCACACAAGCATACATTTTTTAAAGCTGCTTTCTGAGATGTGGACGGTTCGTGCGTATGCAGCGCGACGGTTGCGCTCGAACGCACTATTGATGGTTACGCACTATTGATGGTTTAAGAAATGCGTACTTGTTTGCTTATTACTGCTCCCCCGTATATCTACACCTTGTCGCGCATTCAGCTCGCAACTAATGCTTCTGAGATGTGATCCCAACATAGGGATTACCAATATCCCTAGTCTAACGAACCCTCTCATTAGGAAATAAACAGGTTCCTTTTCGGGTCCTCTAACTATTCGAGGCACAAAGCAATTTCAGTGAGGTTAAAATAAGAACCCAAAGAATTTCGCTTCGAATCTTTGCATCCGAGTTCAACCTCAGGGTGCTTTCTGCATCATCATTATGTCCTCTATCTCTTCGCAATAAAATGTGTGGCATTCCTTAAAAACCTTTTAAACTGGCTCTTTAAGCATGGGTAGGCCCGCCACCCTTTCCACTATTAAATTAGTTGTTAGGACTTTTTTTAACAATCTTCTAATCGACTCGTGGAATTTCTACAACTCAGTCTCCTACCAAGGGACAGATTTGTCGCATCACCCTTACTTTCTATACAAATGTGACTTCCCGGCATTCAGTAAAGCTAAAATTCAAATTATTAAACACTTCGTCAACCTTCATCTTGGTTTAAACAGCACCTATGTCTCAGCAACCGACCGAATAGAAGGTAGAGTGCAGGATCTTCGACATAAAGAACCCAATGCTTCCCCGACTGTTTTTCGTCAGAAGTTTTGCTTACTTCTTGCTATTATAAGACGCAATCTGAGCACTTAATGCGTCGCAAAAAAGAAAAAAATCCTATCACCGACGAGATTAGAATTGTTGTAATATAGAGTTGGCGTATTTCTTGAGTATCCCTAGAATGCATACACACACGAATCGTTTTGATACGTCCACCTCAATGGACTTGTCATCTTTTAAATTGGGACTTGCACCTATTTAGTTTTTGTAGTTTTCTTACTTGGCGCTTTGATCATCTCATTTTCTCGTGAACTACCACTACCATCCCTCAACCCTTCTCTCTAAACACACGAAATGCACTAAACTCTGTTCATGAACTTTTTCAGTTGGAAATGAGAAGCCCCAGCGTCGAGGTAGTGTTGGTTCTCTGGATAGCGGCATGTCAATATCATTCCAGTCAACGACAGCGAGCAGCGCATCGCGTGATAATCCTGCAGTAGTTACGGTGGCAGCCAATGCATCAGTTTCCGCAAAAATTCGATTTCCCCCACCGACTGTCGGTCAGCATCCAGGACACCATCCGATGATGCATCATCCCGGCAACCAGCAACAAGCGCCCAGCGTAAGCAGCACCAGTGGATCCTCCATGTACCACCACCACCATCAGCAGCAACCAAACTCCGCTAGAGCTCAACGGGAGCGAAAGCTGTCCAGATCCGATGAAAGTGGACGTTCCACGGAAGTTTAAGAGGGGGGGAATACGCTTTAGGAGATGGAGTAATGTAGGTGGACGTGGTAGGAGAGCTGCACATTGTAAATTTCTCTGTATAGTTAGTTTTGTTGTTGTTGTTTTTTTTTCTTTTTTGTTTATGCGAACCCCCCTGAGTTAGTTTATTTAATAGCAATTCCCAGTCCTCGACAATGTGTCGGTTTTAGGTTCTCTTTTCTTTTGTAATCTCTCCTTTTTCCTCTGCCAGCAAATTCTGCTTGGAACTATAACCGGAGCCGAAGAGTAGGTTAGGGTAGGGTAGCGGGTGTAGACTTTGTAAAAAGGAACTTAACTAGGATTTGATTGTTTATAGAGCTCTTTGTGTATAAATAGAAAAGACAGAAATGCCAAAAAATATTTAAAGTATGTAATAAAGTCGTGAAGGATCAATTTTGTATTTATTAGACTTATGTAGGTAGCGAGGTGGTAGCGTAGGTGGTGGTCGAGCAGACACTGAGATCGCTCTTCGTAACGAATTCCGGAGATTTCCATTATTCGAAGCGGGATTAGTGTTTGGTAGGCAAGGGTAGAACAAAAGTAAGTGGGAGGTGGTGAGTCTTTTACCCTTTCACCCAGATTTGTAAAATCCCAGAAGTGTTACAGTTAAGCAATCCACACTAAGAATAATTTCTAAGTATTAACGGAAATAACAGAGAAATGTCCTTTTATTAATTAACCAACCGTTCAGATAGAGCAGCGGTCGACCTGACCCAGCGACAAAGGAATTTAACTCTTGTCTTAAGACGACCTTAGATTTAGCGACTTGTAAAAAGCGATAAGACAAAAGCAGTCAGTCACGTACGTTTAAGGGAGTTTTGTTTGTTTGTTTTATTAAAGGAAATTAACTATTAACAGTAAACTTAAATTATAAAAATGAGAATAATGCAACACAAGAAATATACGAATTGTTTGTGAGTCATATGAGGTCGTTTCATTCAGCACCAGCACCAGCACCAGTCCCAACCTCCCGAAATCTTTGAGGAATTGGGATTCCCATTGCAAATTTCATCAAGTGTTATAGAGACGAAATGTATATTCACATGGACTGCTGAAAAATCTTTTAAATTCGTTGAAATCTTGTTTGCAGCACGTCTAACTTATAAATTTACAGGACAGGAGGAAAAATCTTTTTGCAATTGCAACTATTTAACACGTGATGAAAAAAAAAACCTTAAAAACAAATCTCTTTGAATGATATAAGTTAACAGTTAATGCAATGGGCTAGATAGCACTTTTAAAACGTATGCTTAAAGCTTGAATCAATCCTATTCCTAAAAAGAAAAGGACGTGAGTACATGTGCCTCCTTTTAATCACATTTGATCCGGCCCAAAACCCCCGGGATATACACTTTACAAGCCAGCCGCGTATCAAAGGAACTACTAGAGTTGTGGAACTAAAATTCAGATCAAATTCCATTGATTCTTATGGGAGAACGGAAATTATTTTCGTTTAAACTGTTGTAACTCCCTTCTACTTGAAAATGGTCTTCCATTCGGTGTAAAAGTAGTTATAATACACATTTTTGCATTCGAATTGCAGTCGACTGCAGAAACTGCAATTTATTTTTTTGGGCGGAGGGGGGAATGCGTTACGCACCCTAGGGGGACTTACGCCCCGTGTGCCGGACTCCCCACGATACGGGTCTACCGGCTAAACCCCCCTCCCTGTCATCTGGCCACCACCCCGGAACCGTCGTTAGACATTACTTCGCGGCAGCGACCCTTTGTTTGGGCTCTCCAAGCCCCCCAGTCCATAGCAGGACGTTAAGAGGGGCGCTAGCCCCCCGCTCTTCCTAGAAGCATAGGGTCAGCGCCCCTCCTCCCCCGAGAGGGGCCCATATTCCACCGCGGAATCGGACTCGCATCCCTCCCCCCTAGGGCCCCCATGCGAGGCTCCAGAGGAGAGCGATGCAAGTCCGGCACGGCAGGTCAGAAACTGCAATTTAGAACAAGCTGTAAATCTGCTCTGATTCAAAGCAAGTCGTAAATTTTCATTTTGTACTGTAAGCAATAAACACTTTACACTGTACAGTTCGGGGGCGAGGCATCGCTGGATCAAAAGTGGAGACAAAGCGTTCACGGTCTACCTTAGGAGGTGACTAGTTTTCTTTTTGTTATTGCTTGGTTGATGACAGTACGAAATGTTTCATATTCCAACTCTCGTTTTGTTGGAGATTCAAGACACCCTTCTCTAAATTGATCTAAGCCGTTCTGCTTTTTTTTCACCAAATAGAAAAAGATCAAGTAGAGCAGAACTCTAAATTGAGCTTTTTCTCTCGTAGCGGGTCATCGTCGAACACAACAATTAAACAATTTCATCTTTTCTATGGCTTAGAAACGGAAAGCGACGTATTTCCATTTCTCTCTCCATCGTTTTAGTTGGGATATACAAACGTTACGAATTTCGAAGAAAACGCATTTTAAAGGCGAGTTTGGAGTGCATTTTTGAATCGGTTTTCTGTGATGGAATGAGGGAATTTCTAGTAAAATGTAAAATGATTGTCGCCTAATCTCTAAAAGTCAAAAATATTGAAAAAAAACAAAAAGAGACAGATTTTGTCAGCAAAATATTGTGGACGACTTAGCATCGGGATAAAATCTAAGAAAATTCTGTGGAAAGTTTGAGCTTTACCGACGAAACCTTATCCTTAGTTAGCACAATAATGAAGGAAGGTATAAACGACTTTGGTTCTTTGGTAGACCTACAATTTTTTTCCGCAACCTTCAAATGAGTTAATCAGCTACATCTTGAATATACATAAATAACAGTACAAAAATAACGTCTGGGAGGAATTTAAAGATTGGAGCAAATCTTATATATCAGTGGTTTTAAATCAAAACTTAAAAAAGTCCATTTAGAGTAAGGTTTCAAGTTTTTAAAACAGATTTTTACGCCTTAAAGAAATTTATTTGTTATTTTTTCTAAAATGTAAATATACCAGACGACCAAGAGTCAAATTAAAACTAAAATTTTGCGAGCTAATCTTCTTGGAAGTTCCTAAAAATTTCTGAAAGTTCAAACATATTGTGCTCAAGGCATAAACATCTTCAAATAAAATGTGCCAATTCAACCCTAATTTATCTGATCTTTTAGAAACAATCGCAGCATATACAGGAGGATTTGGTTTGTCACTTTCTAGGAAGATTCATCTTTCAACAAGTACAAGGAGGAGCCACCGCAGGCAGGAAGCAAATTTTGGGAATAGTTCTCCAAATTTTTAAAGTCCAAGGTCTACAGAAATTACTGAATACGGCGAGGTAAGAATTTGTGTAACCCTTCAAAAATGTCCGATACGTAATGCAATATACTGTCTAACCGTCCTTATTAAAACTTTACATACAAATAAATATAAAAACATTTATTAAAAAACCATCAGTCATAAATTCCCGATTTTCTAAAACTTCGTAGCAAAAAAAAAATTGCATTTTCTTCAATCAGCTTTTGTTTTCATGTTTTATTTCAATTTCAATTGAAAATTAACCATAAATTTTGATTTATCCCCTATTCCACTGTTTCCTTCTCAAAAGGTCTACCTAAAAAATTTAAAGAAAAATGATCACAAAATGATCACCACCCTGTCATACGATAACTACGCTTTCTATTCGAATGAATTTCACAAGAGCGAGATGGAAAAAATGAATCCATACCATTAAATCAGTTACCGTTAAAATCAGTTCCACAAAATTCCAAACAAAAACACGAACGAGGAGGAGGAAGTTGGTGTCACAAATTTTACGATGGTCTCGAGACGCTAAGCCAACTGGAGAGAAATTAGAAAAGTCCTTTCATCTTTTGCAGGAAAAATTGGGTATAATGTTGTAAAAATCTATAATTTTTCTTTGTTCTTTTGTAGGAATCAAATGGCATTTTTCTAACATGCGTTTGGTCGTAACAAGCACTTGGATACCTTCAATGCCTGACTTGGAATGGATGACCTGACTTGAAAATGGATTCTAGTCGCTATAGCCAACATTTAATCCCGAATTTCGTTCCAACTTCAAAAATTCAACCGGAGTGCCTAGGTCTATAGAACCGGCCAGGATCAGTTTGAAACAAAGGGACGCCATATTGGAGAAGAGTGTCTAGCAAGTTGAAAGTTGTTTAATTAGCAATTTTCACATACCACATACGACGGTAATCTAATTTGACGAGGCCAAACATACCGCTGAGTATTGTTTTAATTGTATTCAAGACGTTTTTTGGAGAATTGCCCAATTCTTTGTAGGAAAATATTTCCACATCAGAGGCTGGAAAAAGAAAATATCTCGGAGGAAGCATTCCTTCGCCCAAATAGAAAAAGGTGTATTTTGGAGAAGCTTGTGACTGCAGCAGCATAGCATGAATGTAAGAAAACTCAGATATTTGTTGAAGCAGTTTAAACTAATTTGAAAATTTCTGAGTGTTTTTAAATACTTTCTCTTGTTTTGTGCTTCGGGCTAATCGGATTTTTTCTTATTGTTACAGATTTCCTTCCTGTGGCTGGGAGCAGCATGTGAAGGACGTTGAAAGGATAAAGGAGCCTTGACGGGAGACAATCCAGCAAAGAAAACGGATCCGAAGAGCTGGCCATTTATAAGGACTTTTGCTGTAAAAACAAATCAACCCAATCTCATTCCTCTGTAAAATGAACGTAAAAGTGCGTGGAAAAATTTGTGCCTCTAATTTGTACACCTTTTGAATAAATAAATCTTAAAAATTGCATTTTTCTGTTTTGATTAAATCCTCTCGATTTCTATGAATTTTGGTCGTTTTTCTTCTCTCTCGCAAAAGTGCATTTTCTTGGGCGCTGTCAGTCGCAAAAACAACCAGAAAATTTGCCTGCTGCCGATTATGGTCCCCGGGTGTTTTTGCAAATTTGGCTAAAAACCCAAAATCTCGAAAAACACCCGGGGAACATGATCGGTAGCAGGCAAATTTTCTGGAATACATGATCGCCCTTTCCAATGGATGAATCGATTTCCCCTCCGGCATGGAAATGCAAGTTGACTTCCAGAACCTTCTTCTTCTTCTTCTTTTTCTGAGGAGCAGCAACTAGCAAAGCCCCTGTAACACTACACAAACTGAAAATTAAAAATTTTTGTTTGAAATTTTCACAACCCTTTTTTCGCTTTTTTTGAACTCTTCTGCTTGGGTTTTTAAAGGAGAATTCAGGGAAAAAGTTCAATGAAATAAAACATTTGAATTTATTGAAATGCATTTTATTTTCATAAGTTTGAATATTAATTTCGAAAAATTATTTGTCTGCTGCATCAGTCCCAATAAGTTGAAGACATCTGAAAGAAATTAAGAAAAAGAATTTTTTAGTACCACAAGAATCACATAATTTGTTGATTAGAGCGTAATCAATGTCTCCAATTAGTGAACCACCCATGAATCAAAGAAGCAAAACTAAAACGCAACAAAGTTATCAATCGCCATACAAAAATCAAGGTTTTGTGCACTCACGGAATTGAATTGAATTGCTTTCGAACGGGCTGAGTACTGAGTACTGATTACTGAATACTGGTGGGAAAGGGAGTTGCCAAGTACTGTGGTTCATATTGATTATTGGGTTTTGCTGGTATATACTTGTGTCCGGAGTACCAATTTTATTACTGCTACAGGTAATTTTTATATACAAAAACTTATTACAGGAAAAACACTTTTCCAAAATTTATAAAAATAAGCAAACCACCTTACCCTCTCGTCATTTGTTCATTTTGAAGATTCAAAAGATTTTATACTCGGGGAACAATTGGGATCATTTATTTTGACTCCGAGCAACTAACGCAAATTTACTTATCTTTGAATTATTTATTTACAACAAAAGTACAAATTGCCATCTCTACAGAGGCAGTTTTTCTACCCTGCAAGTAATCAATTTCTAAGTTCGCCCAAACGCAAAAGTTGATGAAAATGTTTACCTAAGACGATGTTGTACTAGCGGTTCCACTAGTGGTTTGATGGTGCTTCACTACCGCCTCCTGTGCTTTACTCAATTTTATATTACCCTCTGTTGCCCTAGATCTAATTTCTTCTTCGACTGACTTATTCACGGTCCTGCCAATGACTTGTTTAATTTTCTGCTGTTCCGTTAGTTTCTGTTTCTTTGGTTGAATTGGAGCATCTGGAAGGAAACTTGGGTTAAAAAACAATTTGTCGACCGACTTGACACAGTACTTGATCGCCTCGTAAATGCGTGCCCCTTGGATTTTTGTTTTTTCTTAATACCATCAGGAAGCTTAGCTTTCTGTTTGAATTTCCCTTGGACCATTGTGGCTTTGTGTTTTAGTCGATTTTGTCGAGCTGTCTGAAACTCCCAATAAACTGGGGGAAAATGAAAATTTACAACCTAACCTCAAAACAATTGTTCCTACAATTTCTCCAATCCCAAGGCCTTTGACGAATTAACTGACCTTTTTGGGCAGTTTTCTCTTGGAGTTAGATATTTTTATTTACAAAAGGAAAATATTAAAATAAAAATTTGCAGCGCCGACACTTAAGCTACTCCAATCCTTCGAGGAAAGAACAGAGAAGGAGCGGAACACCAGAAGAAATCCCATGCAGCTTAGGTGAAGCCAAAAATTTTCTGAATGTGTGCGTGTTTGACAGCTTGGGCCCAGAAATTTTCCATACAAAATCTGCTAGGTTAACCCAAACTGTCAATTTTTACACTGTAAAGTGGACCGAAATTTCTACGTGTTAGTAAGCAAATTGGCTTCACTTTTGCCTCATTGTTTCCGCTCCTTTTCCGTTGTATGCTCGAAGCTCCAATCCCAAACACCATGCAACAAAAGCAACAAATCTGAACTTCTTCTTCTTTAAAATAGGGATTAGTACAGCGCTGATAAAAAACTCTGAGCTTGAATTGAATTAAAGAATTAAAAATATATTTACCATTTATTTGTTTACAATAATATCCTCCTGAACATATTTTAGCAATTATAATTACAAAGCCTTGAAATTAGGTTTTTTTGAAGAACAAAAATATTCAATTTGATTCAATTAGAGTGCCTTAAGCGACCGTTAACTTACAGTTATATCAGTGAAACTGCGGAATTTTGTAGAAGTTGTTTAATGCAATACTCTTTATGTCAAGGAAATGCACGGCCGACCTGCAATTATTTAGACATAATTTGTGAAATATTAGTACAAAAATTATGGCAGTCTAACTTTATTCCTCAGCAATGTATTTTATATAAAGATTATTTGTAATGTAATTACGTCAAAATATGACCTGCATTTTTCATAATCCAAACTCGTTGAAATTAAAGGAAAATATGCATCGCGCATACCCACGTGGAGTTAATGGCAAATATACTTCATCCGTTTATTCATTAAAGTTTTCAATAAGTATGTCTATTGTCTGTATTTCCAGGCCAGTTTAGCATACTTAATAAATCAAATTAAAGTCGTCGATCCTTCTATAAGAATAGGGCATATTGCAAAGTAATAGGGACAGTCTTCATCTTCATTAAGATTATTCAGTGAGTATAATCTACTTCCGTCTGTGCGCCATGGATTTGCATTTTTCTTGGGTTGAAAATCTATCCGTCACGTAGCTTCGGTCGAGATTACTATGGCGTAAATCATGTCACTTTGAACTAACGCTATTTAGCTCATCCAGATTGAATATTTTTCATCTGAAAAAATTACTGTTCACCACCCCTGTATCCAATTCATATGAGTTCTAGCAAACGTAAGGTGATGGAGCATCGTGTTGGGGTTTTAAATCAAGCTTTTCGCAGGTTTCTTGGAAACTAGGTGTGGATGGCTTACTAATATCTGCTCAACATGCCGCAAACTCTCAGATAATCCTAATTTTCCTACAAATTGTGAAGCGAGTAAGCAATTCCTGGGACTGTTGTTATCCAGCCACCTTCTAAACAAACTCTTTAAAACCCCTAATCATATCCATGGGAAATAATTATCCTAATCAATTTTACTTAATTCCCCAATAAAGTTTCTAATTATTAATAGCCCAGATTACCAGCAAGCCTGGCAGAACAGGTAATTTTTGCTTTATTTTCATCCAATTCGTAATTTAATTCTACGATTATATCGTCAACATTCCGTTCCTACAAAGCTAGCTAAGCTTGCCACTGTATTATCCATACGTAGTAAAGCAATCCAAACCCACCCTGAGTAAATTTTTCGATTAACGTTCTATTCCAATGTTGCATTAAATTGTATTCAAATTCACGTTAAATCTCCATACAGGCTTGATTGTTGCATCTTGCATTGAATTGCATTGCAACACTTTCCAAGTTATTCCATTGCACAGCTTTCGTTCTCTGTACAATAAGGTGCTGATCCACGAATTTTTCACGATTAGAATTTTCTTTTGGATCGTGGGTGATC
>QYTT01078882.1:3998-14963 GCA_006980735.1 Dasypogon diadema | reverse complement strand
AATCAATGAATTATAAAGTTTAACTGCGTGACTGCTAAACAGGCATTTAGTGATTAGAAACTTAGATCTAGGCAGGATAAGATTGATTGTCCGATTGGATCTAGTGATTAGAAACTTAGATCTAGGCAGGATAAGATTGATTGTCCGATTGCAGAAAAGTAATGGGCCAAGGATTGATCCTTGGGGAACACCAGAATTAATACTCATAAAAGAAGAGTATTTATCATTGGAGAACACGGTTTGAGTTCTGCCTGTAAGATAGTTATAAATTAATTTAGTGGCATGAGCCAAACTTGTTAATAAGTTTTACACAGAGAAGTACGTAATTAACTGAGTCAAGGCATCAAGACAGAATAGGCCGCTCTAGCGATGCCAACTGTAGGGGCTGCGGGGATGAAACGGAGACTGTGACACATTTTTTGTGCCACTGCCCGTCACTCGCGGAGAAAAGACTCTGGCACCTGGGATGCTACTTCCTTGATGAACTGCACGCAGGCGAAAAAGGCTGGGAGCATATTCTGGCTTTCACTAAGTCGACCGGGTGGCTGGGTCAGTGAATGTATCTATCCCGCAAACTAGCTACTACTAGGGATGCCAACCTAAAATTTTTAACTACCTGGAAGCCTGAAAGAAAAATCGGGAGATTACGTAGAAAGCCGGGAGAAAACAAATCATCACACTTTTCATAAAGGCTTTAAGTGTTTATTTTAAAAAATAAATGTAATATTAACAAAAAATAAAAGAACACAGAAAGAAAAAGTTTTGTATCATTTACTAAATTCTTCGAGGTCTTTGTCTTAAAGCTTATTAACAAAAACAATAAAACAATAAAAAAATAAGATTCTAATGTTTAAAATGTAAATAAAAGGAACATGTAATTTCAGTACAAAATATTTAAGTAAAGTCTTTAAGTAAAACATTCGAAGACTGCAAAATATTCTTTGAATTACGAATAAATTATATGTATATTCGTTAATTGTATATTCGAGTATAATAATGTAATCTTACTCGTTATTTTTTATATTTATAAGTTGTCTGGCTTTGAAGCAGAAGATCTTTTCCCTGTGGCGATCTTAAAAAATCTAGAAAGTCTTGACAACTATAATTAAAATTGACTTTGGTGCAGATTTCAGCTTTAATTGTATTAATTTTCAATCAGTTCCTTTCATCTGCCCACAAGTTTGCAATCATTGAAAATATTCTTTCAACAAACGCATTTGAAACGGGTATCGAAAATATAACTTGAATAATTTTCTCTAAATGTGGTAGATGATCTCTTTCTAATATTTTGCACCACACCTTCTGGATAACGTCTTCAATATTTTGCCCTTCTCTTTCATCAAGAAATAGTTTTCTAATCATATCATCACTATTTCGAATAGTATTAACTTCATCGCATAAAATATCACTGTCGCAACGTATATTTAATAGCTCTACTACTTTCTGCACATTATCATGCGAAAAATTATTTTGGATGTCATTTAACTCAAAAATGTAAAAGAATTTAAAAATACTTTCATCAAAGTCGTAATTTTCCTCTAGATATTGTAGAGTTTTCTGGTAAACACTTATGAATTCATTCTTTATTTTATTTTTTCTTTCTGAGTTCAATCTCTTCAGCCCTTCATTAACTTTAGCTCCAAAAAATTCGTCTCTTTTTCTATTTTCTAAATTGTATTTCAGATTAACCATAGTTTTATGAATGCTTATACTTGTAAAATTGTTGCTTTCCAACATTAAAACCGATTTTTTGAGAATATTGAAAAAGTGATCCATGAAATACAAATACAGCTCTGGTATCTGCTATCGCTAATAAAATGCCACACAACTGGGTGACACTGATCCTCACCAACCTCTAAAAAGTAAGATTTTATAGCTGGCCATATGATTATTAGTCTATCAAGTGCATTGCTCAAAGACAGCCAACGCGTTGGTCCATGTCGAAGAACTTTGCGATATTCCATGTCGAATTTCTCATACTCAAGTTTTAAAGATTGAATTCTTTTGGTGCTGTTAGAAAACTCTGCATATACTTTTAAAACAAATGTTTCAACATCAAAAAACAATCTCTTTGGAGCGTTGCGACCAGCATTGTGGATCACATGACAGCTACAATTCGCTTTAATTATATTTTTATTAATATCAGTTAGGGCTTTGAACGACGAGAATTAATAAGCTCACAGAAAATTGGGATGGAGGAATCGACATTACATCTGGTACGGATATAATTTTCAAGTCGCGAGCCAATATACAGGGATCGAGCCGAGAGACAAGAAAATTTTTCGACAACCACGCCACACTCAGCGAATCCAGTCAACCCAACACCCTCTGCAGCATCAGACTCGATTCCCAACGGGGAGCCGACAACAAGTCGACGTGACAGCGCCGGCGACGCCTGCGAGCCCCCAAATGAGCTGGAACGGAGCAGGGGGGGCAGGAATATTCCCGCAGGAACAGGAGTTGGAGTGGAAGAGGCAGGAGCAGAAGTTGGAGTGAAAGAGGCAGGAGCAGGAGCCGGAACAGAGGGGGCGGGAGCGGGAACAGAGGGGTCGGGAGCGAGGGATTCTCCAAACGATCACTAGACGGGCACGCAACCCGGCTATCACTACCGGAAAAGTCCTTCCGGTGTTGGACCGGGGTAAAGAGGCACCTACTAGGCTATGCAGAGTCCGATGAGAACGAACCAATCAATTCGGAGTCGGCAACAGCTCTGGACGACCAAGCCTCCAGCCCACACTTGACCTGCCTAATACCGCGCTTAATGTCGTCCAATACGGGCACAACTGCGCCGTGAAGAATGGGACGAAGTAGGCCCAACATTAGCGATGGCCGAACACAAGTTAACAATCTCGCCAGACAGTGCGTGGAGCTTAGGCGATAGTTCAAGGAAGCGATCATCCACACTACCAAGAAGCTTATCATTGAGGCCACCAACATCGTCGGAGAGGAACTGAAGTCCCCAAACGCGATGACAGAGCGCGGATTCTGTCAGAAATCAACGATTGGTCCTCCGCGACAGCGCTAACCAAACTCCCCCGCATAACATGACGCGGCTTTATATTCGAGCACTCTTTGCAGGTATAACAATCAGGAGTGATGGGACTGCGCTTCACGCACCCCGAGTGAAACGAGTTATTGCAGACACCGCACCCCGAGTGAAACGAGTTATTGCAGACAACTGCATCCCCGATCAAAGTGCAACAAGAACCACAATTCGCCATAGCAGACCAGAAAGCAAGGAAAAAGACTGAAGCAAAAATAGCGCAACGAGGGCCGTTAATAAAAATACGAACGAGGAGGAAAGTGAGCTCTTGGCGCTGGAGGCTTATTCTAGAGAGTGAAAACCAACCAACTACACTTTCAATTACAGAATATTCTTCATACAGATAATACACCAATTATTTATTATTTAAAAATGAAGTTAGCAATTCAAGGCACAGCCAATAAGTAATAATCGAAACTTTACAGAAATACTTCACGCCACAGAGGTTACACGAAACGCCAGAGAGGTTACACAAAACCGCAAACAATCAGATTTAGACACCACTGTTAAAACGCAGAAATTACACAAAAGTTGCATATATATAGGCGAAAAATCTACCTGGTTAATTCAAAACTCTTGACCACTTGAAGAAAACTTGTTGTACGTAAGAACGAAGAAAGACACTTCACTTGAGCACTAAAATCATCTACTCATGCAGCGATGCAGATTCAATATTTCTGCTATTTCCTAAAATCGTCATAACACTTATCAAAAAATCTTTCCACAATTAATTTCAAAATTAAGCAAAACTATCTTCCCCTCAAAGGCAAGTGTAAAAAATATTACTTCACAGGCAGCAGATGATGAAGACTACAATGCGATAATGTCAAATCAATTACAGAGAAAAAATGGGTTAAAATCAAGCCGTCTGCAAGAGTGCTGTTCCATTTGTATCTTCTTCTTGTCAAAATAGAATTCGGATTTTTTCAATTCAATTTATTATTAATAACAGCTACACAAGTAAGTAGAAAACTTAGAAATATGTGTGCACTTAAGAAAATAATTATATTTCCCTAGCTATTTTGGATTTTCTTCAAGCATATTTTAAGTGCAAATTCCCCTTAAGTGCATAAAACTTTTTAACCTTATTGTGAGGTTTAAGTAAGTAAATACGAAATTTCTAATACTACCTAGTAGAAGAACTTATGGCTAGGTAAGAGAATGGGCGCCAGACATATAAAAATATCACTGTCGGCCCAATAAGATCATACAACTGTCCTCCTCGAACATGTCTCGTCAAAACAGGTCGCCAATAAGATCTTATAGGGGTAATAAATCAACCCTTAGCATAAATTAGTGCGTTTAAGGAAACCAACAGGCAAAGAAACTAAAGCACCTGTCTAGGCATGTTTCGCACGACCGAGGTGTAAATATTCAGAGAATATTCCTGATAAATCACTTGTATCGTGGAGTTTCAAATGAATGGTGTCAAAAATTTAAAGTATATTTCAGTTAAAATATATCTCGTGTTCTTGTGAGGTTGCATAAGGTGGGTGGTGTTTTGAATGTATTGGTAGAGTAATGAATTGGATTAGATTAAGAAGAGTATGTGTGTTGTGTGATTGAAGATGTTTGCGATTGGTGCCGGTTTGTCCGGATTGACAGGATCGCGGTTGGTCCCGACCTGTAGTTTATTGGTTTGTCCAATAATAGGGTTGATATGTTCCCCTATGAGCGAGTGGAGAATCCAAGCGTTGGTTAGTCCCGCTTGCGATCTTAGTATGCGTGAGAATTCAAGTGCTGGTTTGTCCCACTTGTAATCCGAGTATGGGCGTGTTATGCCACGTCGTCCACTGAGTTGTTCTTTTACACAAATCCACCTTTTTCTCTATTTACAGGCGAGTACACGAATTCCGCGGCATACCGACCAGGGCCTCGAAATAAGTGACTGTGTAGAATTTGAGAATAAAATATTTAAAGAAATAAACTTTTATCTTTGCCTGTTTTATTATTATGTAACACTTTCGTACTCTTTCTAAAACGGATTAGCGGCAACATTGGAAGTGAGTTTATGAGCTACGGGGTTATCAAGGAATTTCTACACCCCTAACTTTCAAATTTTGCCCAGTCTTACCCAACACCTAAGAATTATCGCTCATCTAATTTTTGCAACTCCTCAAGAAGTTTCTCAATCTTCCAGAGAGTATTGCCTAAAAAGTAGACGTAACCCATACAAAGAAACATCGGATAATTTTTGATGTTATCCGCTCATTGTACTGTATTTCACTGCCTTAGTTTAGGTAACAGTTTTTTATCCTTTTTTCAGTCCCGCGCAATTTTCATACAGTTTAGCCCGCCCCTCGAATATAGTTCGAATCTTATTTTGACAATATTAACGAATTTAGCACATTCATCAAAACGCTTCGCGCAACTCTCGGTTTGTCTTCTCCAACCTTCAACTCACCTTTTCCAACCCTCAACTAGTCTCGCCCAACCCAGAGAAAGGTTTCCCCGAATCAAGCTATATAAAATATCATTCACTTTGTACTATTAAAAGAATCACTGGCACTATTCTTATCCACGTATTTTGCTCACATTTGCCCGACATTCACCAAGTTTTACCTACTGCTCGAAACTCTTCCCACAACTTTGAAACAGTTTTTACAATATTAAACAAATTGTTTTTTCCAATTTTGTCCGGACGTTTTATCCGATCTCACATAGTTCATCTCTCCGCTTGAAAAGTGTTGAACAGTCACCAACACTTTTCAAGAGCTTTATCCAGTCTATTCAGTCTCTATCCAGCAGTGGCGTATTTCTTTTGTCCAAATACGTGGTGGAGATATTTTGATAACCCAAATTATTTATTGGTTCGGCAAAACTGGGGAAAACTTCAGCAAACAAATTCCTAATAGCAATCGTCTTTTGAACCTTTATTTAATTCTTACAGAAAATTCATAACAGATAAGAAATGCCTTTTGTTATTTTTTCTTTTGCTTCTAAAATTGTAGCGTATAACGACATGTAAATTAATCCTTTTCCCTTATACATCACAATACGTTAAAACTATAACCGTTTTTGAACTTTATATGAACCATTTTTAATCGCAAGGCAACGATCTCACTCCGCACAAGGCACGAGGTCTCACAAACAATGGGGCTATTGTACATTTTAATTGTACTGTGTGTAGACAACGAAAAGCACAGTTTTTTACACAGTTTCATTGTACAATATAAATGAGCGTCTGTGGCTGGCTTTACACGTAAAAAGGTTGCATGCGCACCCAAAAAAAGCACCCGGGCTCGGGCAGTAGTACGAGGTAGAAACGTTACCTTATTCGCAATGAATAACCAAGAAATAGTTCATTTTATAGGCAGGCACACGCTGAAGCAGTGGCGTTGGCGATCAATATATTTGTTTTTGCACTATACAAATAAAGTAAAGATGAAATTTTATCTCTATACGTAGGACTTGTTTCTCATTTCATGTCTCCGTAGACATTTTCCTAAAAGATCCCACAAATGCCCAATAGGCTTAAGGTCGGGGATTTATGGAGGTGCTAGGTGCATATGAGGTGTATTTTTTGGACCGTTATTCTGTGTATTTTTTGGATCGTTATTCTCTTGGAAGTAGTGATCGTTTACAATGCCGAGTTTCGCTGCACTTGATTTTAGATTGTTCTTAAGATATATATATGATAATGTGTGCTCATTATTTTTTTTATTACTCCTAGGTTACCAACATGCGGTTGACATACAACTTCATACCATAACATCTCAATCTCCACGTGTTACCGTCTTTCGAATATTTGTGGGGTTTAAATCTTAATCTTCCTTTCATCATACTTTGGGGCATTCATCCGTCCCAAATATATTAAACTTGAATTCATCAGAGGATATTACTTTATCCTAAACTCATTTCCCTTGATTTGTGAACTCTATTCTTTTACTTCTATTATCGTTGCTAACAAACAGTTTTTACGGGCTGTGCGGTCTTCGAAAAGTGTTAACAGATACTTGTGGGTACAAAATGAAAAACGCGTTCATCGTACAACTAGAACTTTATTACTACTTGCTATCCTACAACTAATCACAACGGGTCTCAAAATTCAAAAAGCGGTAATTCTTCGCGTTGCTATGACACCGCATAAGGGGCGTAGTGAGTGCAGTTCAAAATATGGTAATTTATGGTAATTTTATAAATGACACAATTAATGAATTTTATAAATGACAATATGATAAAGATGGTTGTGCGGTAAGGTCGCCACATACTGTTTTGTAAAGTGAACTTTCTAATTTTGCCACTAATTTTGGTGCATTTACAAAAGAATTTTGCTGGAGTATAGCTTTTAGTTTTCGCCCGTCTCTCTCTATTAGTTTGCGAAACCGACTGTCCCATAGCATATTAACTATTCTACTTTCCTCATTGTAACCATTAAGAACTTTCTAAATTATCGATTTGCTATTTCCCGGTATTTTTGAATACAATTATCTCTATTTATGGCCATTTGTCATTACATATTTTCTTTCTGTTCAGTTGTTAATTTAAATTTTTTTTAAATATATTTCGCTACTTCCTAGAATTACACTACACCGATTGTTACTACTCGTGTATGCAAGAATAGAGAGTATGAAACTAGCTCAAGCGTCTAGGGCATGGAAAGCGTTTCACTCACTGTGATAAATTAATTATATAAGAATATTTTAAATCTAACCTGTACTGTCCCACGATGTTCCGATCGTCGGTACTCTCAGTAACCTGGTTTTCTCCTCTTGTTATTATTATTTTTTTGCCGTGATCCGGACCCTTGCTCCAATCCCCCGATACTTCGGTCCTTGGAGATCCTCAATATCTCTATTTGTCCGCCTTGAAGATAATCCGGATCCTCTAATACAACTGACTCCAAAAAAAGCCCTTCGTTGATGCTTCATCTCGTCAAGGTGACCCCTGGTTCGTCAAGAACAATCTCGAACCGATTGGTGAAACGGGAGGATTCAGTGAGTGGATAGTATTCTGCGGATTTTATGTTGCCGAAATTTAGGCCTTTTAAAAAAATGGTCGTATTTCATTTTCAGACTTAATCAAAAAAATTATATTTTCTTTTGGGAATCAGTTTCCTTGATCTTCCAAACGAATTACGCAGCCAAGCGGATGGTTTTTATCGGAGTCCGTAAACAAGCAGGAGCGAGATGTACTCTACTTAGTTCTAATCTACATAGCTACCTCATCTACTCATTCACCTTTGGATTTCTCTTTTATATTATATGATTTTAAATTTTTAGTTATTATTTATTATTAGTTATTATCTTTTAATTTAAATTATTCTACACTCCATATTTTCCGTCTTGACCCGTCGCGCCATTACAAGTATTTTAGCTATACGGTTTAAAATTTATATGTCACTTCCTAGAAAAAAATTTTAGTACCAAGACTTTTGCGGAATGTTATTTCTAGATACATTGCGCGCTTTAAATCATATGATGAAGACACACTCTAAGCCAAGATAAGCAAGAAGTAAACATTTTAGCATTAACCTGTCGGGACAGTGTTGTCAAACTTTGTCTGACATAGTGTTTGAAATAGTGATTCGAAAATTGAAGCGATCTTGCCTAAAATAGTGAAAACGTCAAAAATTGAATACCGTGCTGAAATAAAATTTTTAACAAAAGATGGATTAACGCTGATGGAGATCAAAGAGCGGATGGATCGTGTATTTGGAGAATTTTCACTATCATTTTCAATGATTAAACATTAGTCAAAGCTTTTTCGCTGGGGACGAGAGTCAATTGAAGACAATCCACGGTGTGCAAATCCAGCAACGGTAGTTACGCGGGATAACGTGGATTTCGTTGAAGTACTTGTTCTGACAGACCGGGGCCAGAGAAATAGCTGAACAAGCTGTTATATCGAAAACAAGTGTCCTTTGGATTCTTCATGAGTACTTGGGTATGAAAAAGATCATTGCAATTGTGTAAAGATGACGTAGGCAGTGTCCTCAGTTGCATTGTGACAGTAGATGAAACTATGATTCTTTACCATGACCCTTTATCTATGAGGGGCGTCGCCCCGAAGAACCAGTGCTAAAAAAAGCGAAGGACACACAAAGCACCAGAAAAGTCATTGCAATAGTTTCTTTGGGATACTGAAGGTATTCCGCTGTTTAACTTCAAGGAACGTAACGTACTGTTATTAATGCCACATACTGTGCTGAATTTCTACGAAAGCTACGTAAAGCCATTGTTAAGAAAAGGATAGGAAAACCGTCCCAAAAATACTGCTCTTACATGATAACACGTCCGTAACACGTTCTTCTGCTATTTCAAAGGCTGCTATTAAGGAATGCGGTTTCGGAAATTGGATCATCACCTTACAGTCCAGACTTGGCCCCATGCGACTCTTTTTTTTTGCAAACTAAATCAGTTTTGCGGGGAAGGAAGTTTAACTCCGGTGAAGAAATTCATAAGGTGATAAAGCAGCATTTTGAATACAAATCTTTAAACTACTATTTTAATTGTATTAAAGCACTTATTAAAAGATGTGAAGAATGTGTTGAAATCAAGGGAGAATATATCAAAAAAGAATCACTGTCTTTTTCCTTTCTCACCCCTCCTACTTTGACCACACTATGTATGTATTAGAAATAATAATAACCAATCTAAATGCATTAGGACTGAGTACTCTGACTTTTGCTGCACACTGTATCTTATGATGGAGTATTTAGGTTACATAAATATAATTTGCTAATAATTTAAACTTTAAAGGTTTGCTATTGGCTCAATTGATTGTGAAATTATTAAACATAAAATATTTGCTTTTGTGCCGGGCTGTAGTTCCAGCAGTACGAGGCAGAAATACTACCTTGTTCGCAATGAATAACCAAGGAATAGTTTATTTTAGAAGCAAGCAACACATTAGCTGCGTTTTCTTTATCCTGCTCTGGAATTGGAAATTTTAAATTAAATCAAGTCAGGCAAAGAGTCGCCGGTTTTGAAATCTAAAAAAGCATCAGATTGCCATGAGCTTGAATAATTCAAAATTTCAAAACGTGTACTCGATACTTTCCAGATTCTATTTTGATATTTCCTACGGTTAAATTCATAGCAATTTGATGAAATTTTTCACACCTTGAAATTGCAAACTGCTTATAGGCAATTCCGAGATCAACTCAATTTAAAATTTTCAATAATCGGGATCAGAATAAAGAAAGGCAGCTACTGCAGTGGCGGTGGCGGTGAATACATTTTTTGTTGCTATAACTGTAACGTGCTTGGGTGCTATTTTGAGTTAATGTCAAGGGTGTAACACCCTTGGCACATGTGTTTATCACTCTTCTGTTGGCCCTTTGGGCGGCAGATACGCTAGTTAAAGCTTACAAGAGGATCTATAGAGCATATACTTTTTGTAAATTCTGAAATGAATATACTTACTCTCTTTATGGATCACAAATCAAATCACTAAATCAAACTATAGAGTGGCTAGCTACCAGATGACTACAAATCGCTTCTTGAAACTATATGAAAAGGGATATGCATCGACTAAATCTACTCTTACTTGTATTGTCTATTCATATAAATGAATTGTACTCGCGTTACTTCACACGCGTGTTCTTGGTTATCGGTCTCTTAGAGGTCACCTTGGTATGGCACGGTGAAGGGCGCAGTTTCAGCAGCCGTGTTGCTTAAGGCCACACGTAAAACATTAATAATTGGTTACGATTGAACCTCTAACCCCAATCGGGCGAATAAAATTACACACTTTCTAACTAAGGAGACACTCATGATTTTTGACACTAACTGAATTAGACCTTGTAACAAATTACTATACAAATTGCACAAATAAATTTCTACTCCTTTTTTTAACCGCTCTTCACACTCGTATTCTTTGACCTCACTCCACCGACAAAAAAGATCCTCGTGGAAGCCTTGCCTAATCTCATCCTCTAGGATGCGCAGCCATCACAATCTCCGACCATCTTTACTTAC
>QYTT01078881.1:0-11834 GCA_006980735.1 Dasypogon diadema | reverse complement strand
ATTCCAAATGGTGTATCGTATTTCTAAACAAAGTGACTCTTAGGTGATTGTGCTCATATATATACTAATGAAGTGTTATAATAGCAACGAAAATTTTTTGGCGAATGTGTTAATAACATGAAGCATCATGTATTATTCATAAAATTGCTTTTTCTCAAGCTACTGATGTATTTTATTGTTAAAAATTCCAAAAATGATGCGTGTTTCTTAAAGTCTTTTAATTTAGAGTAAACATTTTCAACTTTAACAAACTGAAGTTGGTTAAAATTGATTTTCTGAAATATTTATTAAGACCGAGAAATGCAAATTTTAATGATGGTAAATTTTTAAAGCATTTATTTTAACGACCCTAAATTATTGGAATGAAAAAAGCCATCGTCCCAGTCCCAGGCGATGGCTTTTTTCGGGACAATAATTTAGGGTTGTTAAAATAAATGCTGCAAAAATTTACCATAATTGAAATTTACTTTTAATTTACTTTATTTATTAGTAAAAGAACTATAACAGGTAACAAAAAAGTAAAGAAACAATAAATATTATTGATAATCAAATAATAAAGTTCATATGAGAAATAATCAAATTAGAGAAGAGAGAAAGTCAGAAAAAGGTAACATGTGCGAATATGTCAATTGGGTATTGATTAATTACACCATCCTATTAAGCATTGAAAAATGTCTTGTTTGATTAATGTTAGTGACTTTATCAAAACGATTGCTTTACCTGAATTAGTAAGGAGTTCCATACGTTAACTGCATGAGTGAAGAATGGGCATTGCGTGTTCAAGATCGCAAATTTGGGAAAGGTAAATGCATGGAGTTGTATTTTGCAAATTGTAATATTTCATGAAGATATTATAGATAAATACGTTTTGTAATTTCATACAAGGCAACAGAGATAGAGAATGATATATGTTAGTATGGGATCAATAGTAACAGATAATATACCAAGACTATATCAGTCTAAATTGCCATTAAATTTACAATAGTAGTTTAAAAGAACTTGAGGTCAACAGCGTGGGAAAAAAGAGAAAAATTGTTATGCTAAGTTTGTGTTCAGTAAAATAATGCCAAGATTAAAAACCAACGAAAAGCTGTTTCACCATTTAAGTAAACTGTCGATAAATACTAAATTATATGAATATGAACCACGAGAGACCTCATTTTTACCTCTTTCTTTCCTGATTTGTAATCAGTATTCCCCTAGCAGACATTTTGAATGATCTTTAGAGATTAGGAGGACCTATTATGAAATCCACAGAGAGATAGCGATGTATGCTATGTAAGAGAGTACATGGCCTTTTGGGGAGGTAATAAGTAAAATTGTCTCAAACAAACACAATTTTTTATCCGTTTTTTGTGACTTCCACTAGGAAATTTCAAGCGGTCTCCCGTAGAGAGGAAAAAGGGAGTATTAAAATTTCAGTGGTAGAAACTCTGAAAACTATCTGGCGAGGATTAATTCCGATATGGGAGAATTTAAGTCAGTAAAAATAATATCGGATGGAAGGGAACTAGTAGAACTAGTAGGGAACTAGACGTAGAAAATGGCGCAAGATATCCTCCAGAATTCATTGTTCCAAACGTTAATTTTTCACCCTAATAGGTTATGGTATGGGAATGTATGGTAGCATTGGTGTAGACCAAAGTTTAAGGCATATCCTATGATGCCATATCATAGCCTCGCTGAAAAAAAAAGTACGAAGAAGTGATAGGAGGTTAGAATGTCGAGTGAAAGTGGCGGTGGACGTTTTGCTTGAAAAACTGCGGCCTGTAGTCCTGGGAGAAAACAGATTCACGGAATTTTACTGTTCCGTTGAATCGTCTTTCAAGGACAAAAGAGTTAAGGCGGTTCGATGCGTAGGTCTGTAAGCAATCAGTCTAAATATTTCTTTGGAACGATGTCTCTTGAAGTAGCGATAAAAGAGCTTAAGGTTTGCTACATTGAGCTCGTGCTGTAGAAAATTGATTTCAGAGGACGATACGAACAATGCAGTGCGTCCTATCCCTGTTCAAATATCTGAGCTGATATGAGTCTTTCAGACAAGCGCTAGGTCAAATATGGTGAAGTATTTCTTGCAACCCTGCAGAAACCCCAAGCATTTCAATTAAATTAAATTTTGAAGTGAAATTCACTTCGAAGGACATCTGAAAAATGTCCACGTGAATAAAAAATTTCATTCTTGTGAAATTATTCATAAATTGATATTAAATTTGTGACTGATCGTTTTAGTGTCTGTGTCAGGCACGTCGATTGGCACACTGATGATGATCAAGTTGACTTCCTGTGATCGAAACACCTTATTTTCACCGATATTCAAATAAGAAGAGTTTGTAATACTCACACCGTCGACGAGGACGGATGCTGGGATATTTGAGGTTCGTTTTAGAGAAATCGAACAACTATGGGTTTTGTATGTGCAAAATTCATTTGATTTACTCCGCCCAAGACGATGCTTATTACATTGTTGTTGTTAAATGGTCCAGTCATTAGTTCTCGACTATTATTAGTGACATTGCACAACAGTTGACGACAGATTTAAATGTGTACGCGAAATGGTGCTTTCGTCATCAAAGCTGTGAATTTGATTGGAAGCGAGAAATACAGAAAAAGAATATGAGGCAATACAGAACCTTGCGGCACATCAGAATTGTTATTATAAGTGTTGGATGTGATATTGTCAAAACTAAGACTTCTGATTTGCCTAATTTATGAAGGTATTGATGTCAACGTTCGTTATTTTTGAAAATTCTAGCAAAAAATCGAAAATGTTTGATTTTTTTTGATAATGTCTCCAGGAATATTTCGTCGGTAACAATAAGTGAGGTACAAACAATCGGAATAAGGTGATTGAAAAGTTATGAGCAATCATTTCCATCAGGGAATTAATTATCTTAATTTTTTGGTTTTCAGTAAAGATAGCTAGACAGGCAACCTGTAATCAGTAAAGATAGCTAGACAGGCAACAACTTCAGTCTAACGCATTCTCTCTTCTTTATCTTCATAAATGAAGCAAACTTCTTTTCCAGAAATAGTGTGGTCGAATCTTTTATAGCCAACAAACAAAAAACTCGTATGCGATGCCTAATTAGTATTTGTCTTGCTTTTTGGAAAAATAGAGTACTAGAAGAATCCTAATCTTAAACTAACAAACATTTCAATGCTGATATCACTACCATCATTACGTAAATTTCCAAAGTTAAATTTCAATGGAAAAAATAAATCACAGTTATTAGACCGAGAACATTCAAGGTAATTCCGTAGTTTTTTATACAGTAAGTCTTAATTGAAGCAAACACAAGCTACAGCAGGTAATTAGAATTTAATTTGACTGTTAAACGTGAATCAATTAAGGCTCGTGTACGCGGTGACTTCATTAAACCCACTTCTTGACATTTTCAAGAATTTTATTTCTACTCCCACCCATTAAGAAAGTAATGAAATTGTGGAAATTAACAATTGATGTACTCCCAAGATTAAAATCTCGTGTGGGTCAAGGTTGACTGTATACGAGCACAAAACCCACTCAGAAGAGAATTTAAGCACTCGAACTGTGCCAATTGAATTCTTATGCAATAGATGCAGATAAGACGTTTCCAAGTACATGAGAGTAGTAAGAAAAATGGATGCAATTAACGTTGCAAAACAATAGGATTAGGCGCTGCCGGTGGCCCCGAAAGATAAACATGGTATTAAGATGCAGTGAAATTCAAATATTCTGAGTTTATATATGCAGCGGATGTTTAGTTGGAAACTCCTCTGGTGCACAATTGCAGAAAATCATGGATCTAAGGAGTCGATAAGTTGTTTATTGCCAATAGCGTATCTCTGCTTGTTTTTGATTTTGTTTGGTCTAATTAAGAAATAACTCGACCCAGCATCGTTAAATTTCCATTACATGTAATGGGTACTTTAGATAAGTCCAGTAGTTGTTTTCTTTGTTACTTGGTTAGTTAAGAGAGTTACAGACATTCACAAGTATTTTATACGAGGTTAACTTTCGATGGCAATTACTTTGGACAATTGCATTTTTTTTATTTCACTAACGTGGACCAAGGAAGTATCTCAAAGCAAAGATTTGAGTTCATGGAGGAGAATAATCTCATGAAAATATGACAATCTGGCTTACGTACAGACAGTTATGATACAATAATTTTTAAGATTGCAACTAATAGTTATGAAGCTCTTAAACGTAGATCAATTGATAAATTCTAAATCTGCTTAGTTTTAGTAAAAAATTTGATTTTAAGAGTTATCTAAGGACACTTTCAAAATCGGTTATTAGACTTGGCTTCTTCTCACCAGTTATAAAGCTAACACATTCGCTCTCTCTCCATACTTTTTTTTCTATTTGGAGTCCCTCAAGAGTTGATAATTAGTCCTTTTTTCCAGCTTCAATAGAGTTTGAAATAATAGAATATGTGCCATGTCAATTGGGATCTACAAAGCCTTACTTTATCAGCCTTTTCAATCGCCTTTGGGACATAGGACGCAGGCAGTCAGTTTCCGAGCCAACTCTGACATTCCATAGAAAATGATATAACATTTCTTCCTCCTAGGCATCTGTTCCTCAAAAACTCGCGTGACCGGTCTGAATCCTGATCGACCTGTTTTTCAACGTTTTGCCACCATCGGGCCAACCTCCCGTCTTGGAAAGGTAGTCAGTTTTATATACAGAATTTTGTCAAATGCATCTTTAATGTTTTACATTTTTGTTTACAATCACGGAATACCTCTTTAGCTTGATGCACTCCAGGTAGTTCATTAGTACCCTTTCTATTTTTTCCAACAAAAAGGACTCCAGTCTGGCCAGCCTAAAGGATTTCGCCTTAGCGTTATACCTATTCTCTAGTTTCGGTAAAAAGATCACATTAGTTTCCCTCCACTTTGCAAGACAGGCAATATATATTCTCCAAAGCCATGATGCAGTGGCCTTTTTCCTTCACTATAATAAGACGAATTCCCCCTTTCGACTCGAAAATTTGTAGGACACGAAGTTGCTTACGACAATGAAGAGTCCCTCACGCATTCCGGGATAATCAAGTGGCTATGCGACTAGGCCAGTTCCAAGACCCTTCCTAAACATATACGTAGCTTCCTGGCTCCATCTGAATCCTGTTTTCCACCTTCAGCGTCTCCGCCATTTTTTCCATCCTATCTTGAACAAGTCCAACTTTGGAGACCAGGTCTTTAGTGACTGACTAATCTACTGACCTCCTTGTGTGAGCAGAAATTCCTCTACGACTTCCTTTTTCAGGTTTTTTCAGCGGTTTTTTCGTACCTTATAGTCTTCGCACGCCTGTGGTTCATTATTCGTCGTAGTGTGATTAAAGTCTCTTCTTGCCGTTTTTTTCAGGCCCTGTGGTTTCCCATTCCAGCAGCGAGTGGAGTCCTGCTGGACGACTAGAGTAAGATAGCTTGCTGAAATGCGTCATTCACAGTTGAGCTGGTTATTTCCAGCCTTATTCCGAACTCCTGATGGTGTTTTCTTCACCATTTCCTTAAGATTCTTCTCTAATATCTCGGTGTACCTTATCACATCCATGGTTCGAGGAGGAAACTGTAGAAGTATCTTCGTTTTCTTCTTCTGAATCCATGTTCCACCACAAATTGAATGGCTCTGTGATCAGAAAACGTTGCCCAATTCATCGCCCTCCTATCTGCCAGTTTTACTAACAACTTGATCACCTCCCTCCATCTTGCATCAATGAAAGCTGACTCCAATTTCTTGTTTTCAATGTGCAGGCTTTCTTCATTCACAAATTCAAGTAAAGCCATTCCTTTGGGATTGTCATCCAACAGTTCCACGATTTTCTAGCAACCAAATATACGTACGCGCAAGCAACCAGGAAAGTACCCTCGAACCCCAATCCTCACCAGGGAGAAGATCCGGCGTATACAGATTCATCAGAACAGCCATCGCCTGCATATTTTTAGGTCGTGCAAACTGTTCACCTGCAGGTTCATACCCTCCTATAGTTTGGCCTATCTCCGTACAGTATCACGCAACCGCTCCTTGAATTTTTGGTTCACGCACCTAAGCACGATCACTCCGTCCTTCAAGTCAATATTAGTGATGTCAGTATCATAGACATCATTCGGAAGAGCATCCAGAGCATCCAGGAACGCTTTCTTGAAATATGTCCATTGATCTTCGCCTATTTCATACGCACTTCCAACGACAGCGATACCCATGACAAGGTCATTACGAGATATATGCGCATAGGTTGTTTTGGTCCTATTCGTATGTTTTCTACGCTCAGCCGTGGCTCCCCCTGTGGTTGGCTTATACTGACAACTTTGGGTGGTTATCCATCTATCGATCTGGCCTTCCATAATCTCCTTCTACAGAAAAGTCTAGGCCCTTGAACCTCTTCGCAGGTGGTGCCAACTCTAAAGTTAATTCTTCCATCGGCACAATGGCCTCCCTCCAGATTGACGGTTGACCAGTATCTTCAACCGCTTTGTTTCTTTTCTACTTCAGTCATCTAAGCATCTCTTCGATTTCTTCGGAACTAGGGATTTTCCTGTTTTCATCCATCTCATTGCTGTCACGTAACAACACCAAATGACTTTCCCAGAATTAATGGGTCCACCCTTCGCAGAGAATAGATTTCCCGGTTTAACCGATTTACAACTTTTGTTTTATTCATTGCCACAATGGGTCAATTGGTCTGATCTTCCAACGAAAACCTGTTCGGCATAGAAAATCTGACTGGAAGCTCATCAGCATCTATGTGACTGACTCGCTACCTCCCCAAGCTGCGATAACGTGTAAATACATCCTAATTGTCAAATTTTAATATATTGTAATGAATGGTTTTAATTCGTGTATTACAAATCAGAAAACAAGTAAAACTCTCCTGCGTTTCCGAGAAGCTGTAAGAAGTCGATGGTCTGATGGCAATTTAATTACGACCTCTACCCTCTTTTGACCAGATGCATGTTCGCACGGAAAGCTCAAGGATTATGTGTTCAGTGGCGTAAATAATTAAGTGTGCAGCACGATATCATTTAATGTCTTGAAAGTTAATTGAAAAATGATAAGTATGACAGCTTGAAATTCTTTTTACGGGAAGAATTTTTAAGAATCTCTGCAGAACATGTAAACAGTTCAGCCAGAAAAACTTCCGCTGGCCTGTTAGCTCCATCGACCTTCAGGTGTTATCAAGGCTCATGACGCAGTCATATATCTTTACACAACGTTTTCATCTCTGACATAACAGGCTGGGGGAAAAGTAAGATTTTTACTGAGGTAGCATAAAAAGTTATCACGACTAAAGTATTGATCCGCCGAAGATTGACACGATTAGATAAGTGCTTGCAGCCATTCATATGCATTGAGGGATTTTAACTAGTAATCGATACGTCGCTCGCTGCTTAATAGCATTAATTATCTCTACTTTAAAAAAGAACAAGGAAGTCGTGACGGAGGTTTCCTGATTTTTCCACTCATGATCTATCCATCGTAAAGATCGCGATCAGACATTGAGACTTGGGAGTCGGATCACTTACAGACACCTTTTCCCTCAGGTGCGAATGCAACATGCGGTTTACGTTAAATTTTGAAATATTTCTCCTTTCGTGTGCGATGGGAATTTGTGGTATCATCGTATGATATTAGCCAACCCTAGAAGGCATCGTCTTGGTCTTACCCACGCCTTCTTCGGTGTCTTGAAGTTGTTGAAGATCGAGTTTGATTGCCGCAAGTGATGCGCTCTCAGCACTGTGCATAACCTCAGACTGCTGGAAAATTACCATTTAAATGTCATCCAGCGACTATTGAGACCGATAATTTGCATTTGCAATGGCGTTATGCTGCAGTATCATCAGTAATTCCCTTCCGTAATTCAAATAGAGTATTCCGAACGAGTGTGTTTGGCGCGAGAAGAATTGCTCTTCTGACTTCAAGATGTCAATAATCGGACCGCGTGGCGCAACCAAATTTGTTACGCTTCCAGTGAGTACGTTATGCAGATTTCTGTTCGTTACATAAGGGAAGATGGGAGATGATTAAGTGGCCTATTCCAGTATCAATTCGTTGCGAAACGGAATTGCTGCTTTTCTTGGAGCCACTTAATGCATGTAATGACTCGTGTCTAATGGTTACATGCTAGCAGTATGAGGTTCGCAGAACCCTGCTTACAGGCACAAGTGGGTACTTTGTTGTCACAGACCATTTCTGGCTCGTAGGTTAACTTAACTACCAGTGTAGTAAATCAGAATGTATGAAACGTTTATTAACGTAACGGTAGCCGTTCGCAAGTGGCCAATCAACTCCACTTAACCACTTTGTACCAGTGTTCAACCTTTCGCTGGAATTTACATAGCACAGCCTCTAAACATTTTAACATGCTTTAATTAAGTTTTAATACTACTGTTCCATTGTATCTGAAATGCTTGAGTAATTATAATTGCTCACAACGCTAAGAATGTTAATTATTGAGCCATGGGAAATATTAGTCAAGAGCGCTTTTGTTAAACTGATTTTACACCCACCGTGCCGTGCCGTGCCGTGCCGTGCGGCCAGCAAAACTTGATGATTTACGGCGCTTTTCCAATTCGGACTCGTTTTTTTCGCAACAATTTTCCAGCGTCCATAAACGAGTTTTAATGAATTTATTTGTTTATTACTGATTGCGTTATGTAAAAATTGTTTTATTTTTTTACATAGTTTTTTTTTCTGATATTACCATTTGTTGAACTACCGTATAACAACAGTAACTACTTCAACTGTTACTACATTGAATTAAAAAAATTATATAAGACGAAAGGAGATCATGTCATATTGAAATTGTAAGACATTTGATTCTCTTATATGTTCTTTCAAGCTAGAAAGGATATTCATTTTTTAGAAGGATGTATTGATCGTAATATGTTACGCTGCCCTGATGCGTAAGGGGTTTGTAAACTGTAGAACAAAATCCCCTTTATAAGGTCAAACAATACAAAACAAACTGCTCATGTGGCAGCCCGTCGCCGCAGCGGAATGCAGCTGGCATCCCTGTCGTTCACTTTTTTATCTTGTTTAACTAAAGTGGAGTAGAGTTGAGTTCTAACCTGGCAGTCTAGTCTATGAAGACCACTAGTGAACGCGACAACACCTGCGAGATGGAATTTCGTAAGGGGCGCGGCGGCGAGTTAGTCAGCGAACTCAGTGAGCCGGTATCAGTTTAAGTTCACAGGGTAGAAGCTTCAGTGGGAAAGGGGGTAGGTATTGGGGAATAATTGGGCGTCACGTGATTTTTTTTGTTCAGGAGATATCATGAAACTCAATTTAACCCTTGTGTCAATTTAACCCTTGTTGCAACAACTTCTAACGAAACCCTTGGTACACCTGTACCAGTGCTGAAATCAGAATATTTTGTATAGTTTTTTCGTGTATATAAGTAAAGATTTTATAAAATTGTGTGGATGTGACCCAGGTAAGACGATTTGTTCAAAGCTACAGTTTAGCTACTGCTTAATCCCTCAATTGCAATAACGCATTCTGACTCAATATCAGATGCCTCCTCTTCTTCCGGTCGATAATCCGGATCTTCACCATCACCGTGAGTTTCCATCTCACTCGATGAATGCGGCTGCTCTGACTGCGGCAGTGGATTCATTGTTAAAACCATCGACTTCATCACTGCCAATGAGTTCAGTAATACGCTGTTGTAACCTAGTCCTTTCTTCTTCATTGACAGAATCAAGGCGATTAAGAATTTCCAGATCAACAGCATAATCATATCAATGGCAACAAAACTTTTATTGAAGATAGAAATACAAATCCTAAACAAAATTAAAAAAATATATAGAATACAAAAACACAAGCACGATTTTTATAGCGCCATAAATAACTTACCGCAGCAAAAACTATGTTGTACTAAATATCAAGATCACAAAAATACCAATTCACTTCAACTAAAAGCATTGACGATATTTTCTACGCTCTCCAACTAATAACTAAATCCGTCTTATACATTTCCTATCGTCATTTTCTGGAAAACCCCAAAAGTGTTCAAAAAAAGAATACTGTGAATGTATTGTTACACCTGTACCAAGGGTTTCGTTGGCGTATGATATTTCCTTTAGCCACGCCCAACCACAAGTAGTCTACCAACGCATATATATTTTTTGTGTTTTCGATTTACAATATATTGATAGAGGATATCATGAGTTTTCAGCTCACTAGGCCAACAACTTCCATCAAAGAGATCCGTTCGAAATTTGATTTGGTACACCTGTACCAAGGGTTTGACATAAGGGTTAATTTGACACCACTGTTCCACTATCACCGTCTTTATTGTTAAACCAAAAGCACAATCTAATGAAATTCAGGTCGATTGCACGTCGAAAGTTATAAATTCACATCAACTTATATGGCACTGGAAAAACTTTCGAGGAGTGCAAAACCACAACTCTTAAGAAAAAAATACAATAATACTTAACTTCTTTGAATAAGGTGTCTCTTGTCCGGCAGGTTCCACTTTCCAAAAAAAAATTTCCTTTTAATAACTTTAGAAAATTTCTTCTTCTTTTTTTATCCTTCGCCTTGGACCAACACTGAATCCAATATGGAGCCTCTCAGCGCTAGTTCAGTGGACTTGATCCATTAAAATTCATGGCGTCCCGAACCAAAACTAGATTGCCGCCAGATTCAAATTTGGACACATATATTTTGCCCCGGGCGAGCTAAGGTTAATTAGTGCAATCCACTTCCACCTGCGTGCAGTTTGGCGCAAAGGCTAAAGTATTGCTCTTCTTCTTCTGTAGTGATAATTACGTAAACGTGGACCTCAACGTCCCTATGAATATGCATCAAAGCAAAGCAAGTAACTTACGTGGTCATTTGGAAATTTGTTTTTCTTGTTATCAAACCCTGGGGGCATAAAAATGTAGGTGATCTTCAAAGTCAAATATATCAAACATGCAGAAATCAGTAATCAGTAATATATTTATTCAGTATTTAGTACAATAAGACGAAAGTCTTTTATCAGTACTACTAAATATCTAGGTAATAGTTCAATAATTCATATCTAGAGAGAGAGCAATGAAATTACGGAGAAATTTTCAAATATTGCGGAGATTTTGAGACTATTGAAATAAAAAATTTTACAACTTCATTTACGTTAAGTAGACAGTAAGGTAAGCAAAGATATTTATAATAATAATATAATAATTGAACAAAGTAAGAACCAACTAACATCGCATGCTGACAGCGAGGCAAAAGCAAATCACGACGTCTATCACTGCGAAGAAAGCTAATAAATTCATATAAATATGCTGGATTGGGAGTGTTAATGACATTAAAGAGAAAAAGTAATGCTTTTCGTTGCAAATATATTTCCAGAGAGCAGTCAAGGATTTTAAATCGATAAGGAGAAATGTGATCAAACCTACGCAATCAAAAAGCAAATCAGGTAAAGTCATTGTAGGCTACTTCGAGCTTGCGCTTACAAAGTGAGTTAATTTAGGATAGATAATAGATCCGCGTGTGAAATGAGGTACTATAAGCGTTTTGACGAACTTTATGCGAAGCTCAGTGGGAAGGATGTCAGCATAAAGCCACAGTCTGCGTAGAATATTATAAATCGTGCTCAATTTCATTTTAACATGATCACAGCAGCTCATTTTAGAATTCAAGACAATGCCCAAATTTGTTGCTTTCGAGACATAGGGTATAGTAGCATTTAAGAATGAAATTGGTGGAAAGAGCTCTGGTCCATATCCCTCCCTACTCATTACTAACGCTTACGACTTTTTTGGATTAAGTGTTAATCTGTTCTTAATCGACTATTGTATGAAGGTCCTCGCTGATCCTGCTAATACAATCCTCGATAAGGCCAATAGAA
>QYTT01078880.1:13663-25544 GCA_006980735.1 Dasypogon diadema | reverse complement strand
TGTTGAATTTTTTCCTTTTACCAAAACAAAAACTAACGTGAATGTTCTATGCCAATTTTAAGAAAAATGTTGCATAATTTTTTTTAGAAACATATCAAAAGTGGACCACTTTCAAAATAAACGACTCATGGTGCTACACCAATCTGGTAAACTAAAAGACAAAATTCAAATTATAAATACAATAGCGACAACAAATTACTAATCACTATTTAGCGACTCCAAAAGGCGCTATCACAGCCACTTTCATAGCGACTTTTAAATAACCCCGATTGTCTCCAATTGAAAACTACAGTATTTACTTTCAGTTTTCAATACACTCTTAGAGAATAATGGAGCACGGAGTTCCCCATCATCCTGTCCCTGTTTCAGAATCGCGCCGTAGTCTAAACTGCTGGCATCGCAATAGATTTCTGTGTGAGATCGTGGATTATACATAGGCAATACTGGTGACTATAATAGTTTTTCGTTTTTCGTAATACTTCAGAGGAGTACCACTCTTCCTTGCCAAATTTAAAGTAATGATTTTCCTTTGACATATCATAAAAAGGTTTTGCCAAAGTTGCGAAGTTCTTTATAAATTTCCTAAAATAGGAGTAAATCCATAGAAAGCTCTGAACACCCTTAACACATGTTGGAATGGTGAAATTTTTTATGGCCTTTAAGCTCTCAAGAAACCTTTTTTAAACCCCGATGCAAAAAGAGGGGTTTTATATGTTTGAGGCCTCTATTTGGCTGCCTATGTGTTTGTCTGGCTGCTTTTCTTCTGTCTGTGTATCTGTCTGCCTGTCTGTGGTATCGTTGAACTATCGATAAGAGATTAAAAACTTAACCTTAACCGGGGTTCTGTTTACATTTTACAGTGACGTAATAAGAGTGAGTAATCCCTTCAAAAACGCAATTGAAAGGTAAATATATATATATATATCCTAGGTTATATATATCGGAGACGCATTCCCTACGCGTATTCTGGCACAACTCTATTATTTTATAGTTGACATAATTTTCACCGGACAAACGGCTCTGCTTAATAACATTTCGTTTATAATTTTCCGGCTGTCTTACATTTTTCTTTCTTTTAGGAGAGTACTTTCATAATCTGTTGTAATAGAAATATCACTAATATGCATTCTTATACTTTGTAATTCCAAACAACAGTTCTTTCTTTTATTTCTTGCTTATAGGAGTGAAAACAGACTTTTCCTATATTATAGGACTAACTTCAGCAGTTTAACTCTCAAACACTTAAATAGAAAAAAATTCATATTATTACAATTTATAATTGATGTAAGGTGAATCATCATTTATCCGACTGTGCAAGCAAACTATGTATAATATTTTTACGATGCTTGTATGTATGTCTGCTATTGTGCCGCTTTCTATAGAATAAACGGCTTTACAGAATTTGAGAAATGAAGTACATATCATTAGATTTGTTTCAATGCCAAGAGTAACAATGGTTAAAATTGTTTCCGTCAATATCCGTCTTATTGATTCAATACTTTGATCAATGCCTTGATCATTTTCAAGGGCATGCAGTCTACCTGAACATCATTTTAGAATCTTTGCAAAATGATCAATTACTATCAGCGGTATCAGCGGCTATCGGCAATAGGAAGCACACATTAACGAGCAACTTAATCAACAATTATATAAACTAACTATATTGGTGCATCCTGAAGTTACCAACTTCTAAACGTAATTTATTTTCAACTGGTATCTTTCTGCTTGGTGCAGGTTGTAATTGTATCTCCTTGCTCGTTGTCCGTTTTCTTACATATTTAATTAAGGTGAGGATTCCAAATGGGAATATGGAGCCCGGTGCAATATATCCAACTACAAATTGATGAGTATCATGCAGTTGAAGTGATTAAAGATGTGCAGCTTAATATCCCTATGCCGCCTAATTACCGAACATTAATATTGAATTTCGATCGCATTTAGCTTGCAAAGCTCTTCGCGAAACTGTAACCATGTTGAATGAAGTTCCACTGGGATTTCGTTGTTCAAAATTAATTTATGTATCAAAAGTTTTTGCATAACTATTGTGGTCATGGGCAAACAACTGCATTAATCCTAAGGGATAAGCAATTACAGAAGTCTGCTAGAATTTTCTGTTTTGTAATTTTTCAACACTGTAATAATCGTAAACACGTCTGTAATTGGCTGCCATATGGGACCTAATATTATTCTTACATGTTCACTATCAATCGCCCTAAAGTCCAATTGTATTTCTTAGTCTTCTTGTGGAATATTTTCGATTATCCTCGCGAATAACTAAGCTAGTTAAGGTACAGCATTGCAGAAGATTTCCTGGTAGGAATGGTGATTGGTGAACATTCCTCCGAATCTTTCCCCATACGTTCAGGAGCTCGAGGGGCTCTCCTGAGCTCAAAACTCTTCAACTGCTTTAACGGCTATTTTCCTATCAAAAATTGCGACGTAAACGAGGCGGTTTCTGCAGTCTTTTATGCCGATGATACCTAGCTATTCGCTTCTGATGAAAGACCCTATGTCGCATTAAATTAACTCCAAGTTCTTTTGCCTAGGATCCATTCCATTTTCTATAATACTCTATTATGAAAAATAGGGAATACAAATTATTCTAGGCAAGAGTGAACTGGTTTGCTTTAGAAACGCTAGCGGAAAGACCATCATTTGGAGGGAAAGTAAACAACTGCAAGAAATCAGAATTCTGGCTTACTGGCAAAATTTGTCAATTAATAATTCAAAACCTTATTTTTACTCTTCGTCCTTCATCAAATAGGTGCTTGTTAAATGAGATGCGGAACGAATACCATTTGTGATGATACACAATTGGTGATATTTTCCTTGATCATCGGGGATTAATCATTATCTTGCTGCGGTTAATATCTGATGATATATTTTCACAATATCTGTTGTGAGTACGTTGTGGTTCACTCGAAACCGTAAAATAATGGGAATTATTTCATCTGCCGGACTTTTCAGACAGATTATTGCATGCTGTTGAATTATATTACTCACATTGATATCACTTATGAACTGACAAAAGATCATAGCCTGTAAAGATAATATCTAACCAATGACGTCTCAGATTTTCAAACTACAATAACTCTGAGCCAAACTGTTTATTAGTTTTTAGCTTAATTTTATTACACTCCTCTGGTTAGGCATTTATATGTAATAACTTTAAACCTGGAGGTAATTTTAATAGATAATGTACCTTACTTGAAATTGTCGATGTATTTGAGCTTCTCAAAGAGACTACCTTGAAAGAATTTAAAACTTTTTGAGATGAAATTATTAGAATTCTAATCAAGATAGAGAAAATAAAATTTAATCTATATCTAGTTCTTGGGAGGGGAAAAGTGCCAGCATGTATATGTGAATAGGTTTCTTATTCTCCACAAACTTTTTATCCGTCTGTACAGAGTGCACCACTTGTAGATGAGGAATCAGAAAGAGAAATCGGTAATGTGCTTATATCTTATATCTTGAAGCATTCAAACTCAGGTATTTGTGATAAATTCGAAAAACGACTTGTTATTCAATCGCGAAAGATAAATACCTCACTGCTTCAGTGGGTTCACGAAAATACATGATAGGCTAATTCTTATCGGTAAGCATTGATGCATGCAGACTAATCTTTGAAGGAATCATAAATTCCAGTGCTTTTAAATTATTCCCTCAGAATTTTATCTGTTATGTATTTCCATAGATCTAAAAGATTTCTTTGAGGTAGGAATTCGTTTTGCAGTAGTATATTTTTCAGGAAATAATGATTAATTCAATTCAATTTAATTTATTTATTTACGACTAATGTACAAGAAGATCTTAACAATCTTTTAACAGTAAATAAGAAATAACTCGATAAAAGAAATTACAGGAGATATTTAAAATTAAAATAGGACAATAAAATTTAAGAAAAATATAAAGCAATAAAAGAGAAATAGGGACAAGAAGAAGATTTACCAACCATAGATTACAGTTCAATTCAACTTGAATTAAAAACTTCCAGTACATAGGACCTCAGTATTCCTTCCAGATGCAAATTATTAGCTTTTTCTCGTTGTTGATCAGTAGCACTGCCAACATTTCAGCATTTGTGCTCGATACGACAAAAAGCGGTCACTTAATACCGATTACGCCACTGTGTAATGTAGTAAAAATGGCATAACTTCGCAATTGTAGTGCGTAAAACAGCCAATATAATACTTAAAAACCACGTTAAATCAAACAAAATTTAGGAACCATATACACGTTCAAAATCAGTTTTTCTTGATACCAAGTTTAAGACGAAAAAATTGATGAACCTCCTGGCAACGGGAGCCTGCAAATTAGTGGACAGAAGACAAAGTACCTGACGGCATCTCTAAGGATGGAAAGATTTTTTTTTCTTTAAAGTATTGCCTAAGCTCAGGGGAAATTCTATGATGCACACAGCATAGCTTAGGCCGCGGGAAACTACGGAAGAGGAAAATGGGAAATCTCCCAGTGGCTTTGAAGTACAACTCTTGTCAGTAGAATTGCCTCAACCACTGGTACCCAGATCGCCATGTCCTAACGGTATACAGACCTAAGAAGATCTGGTACCCGAATTAGCGTAAAAGGGATTTCCTTTCGTCGAAGATGCTGTTAAGATTGTACCTCCTTTCGGAAAAATCTAAGATCGATAAGATCTGTTGTAGTATATCCCGCACAGAAATAAGTTGGGTTTAGTTTTTCTGTATTGAGAAGAAAATTGGGGAGGGCCAGGGCGGTATGTAACTTTTTAATTTTATAAATTATCATTTATTAATAAGTAAAAGCGTCGTTGAATGAAATTCCAACCCTGAGCTCAGAGGACGGTGGATAATTAATTATGGAAATAATTATTTACAAGCAAATAAAATAATAAAATACAAATTATTGACCAACCTAAAAGCTCGAGGCTTCAAGACGTCATTTTCATTTATTTATTTGATATTAAGTATTAATTTTTAAAATGAATAATTGACTGCCCTGTAAGTTCGAGGTTTGGGGAAACAATTTTCATTTAATTATGATTTTTTATTATTACATAATAATCTTGAAAATGATGAACTCGACCTTTGATGACATAATTTTCCTTTAATTAATATTTTATTTACTTCCTTAATAACATTAAATATTTCAAAAATATTTATTTGTCCGTATTTTTTAAATATTTAGTGCTGAAAAAATTTAGCAATGGATAATTTGAAATTTATTAAAAAGCGAGAAAGTGGATACTTTTCTTCTTTAGTCATTTACAGAAGCAATTACTTCGGAATTGACAGAAATTTCTTACCCCAAGCCGTTTCTTCAAGTTAGGTAACAAGTGGAAATCGTTCAAAACTACATGTCTAATTTGAAATCCCCATTAAGTGGGGGTAATTTCAGGCATATTTACTCCGCGGTCACCTAATTTGTACGCTATAGATTTTATGGCAACATCCAAATACAAAATGCCTCTGTCATATTAATTTATCGAAAACTTCCGAGGGTTTTATTCAAAGTAACTCTGACAATTAGTGGGACGGATGGGCAGACTGACTGGCAGCAGCTAATTATTGTTTTACTCTATAAGTCATCTCCCCGGCGTCATATAAAAATAAAGCATACCTTGCAGCACTCCGAAATATCAAAAAAGCCTATTTAGTAGTTATTACGTGAATCCCGGCAAATAGACAGACACATATCCTAATAGACGAAGTTTTCCAGTAATTTTTTTTATTATTATATCTTAGGTAGCCTAAAAGTTTTCTCCTCTTGTACAGACAAACTCTAATCTGTGATTTTATTTTATGTACAGATTGGGCGTTTTTACCTGCTAACGGAGAGTATGCTACGCAATTTGCTAGGCTCTCATTGGTACTAAAATAAAATCGGTGCATTCGGACTGTGTAAAAATTTTACTTACACAGCTCATCAATGAAATCATTAACAAAAATGTATTCCATAAAAAACGGGGGATAAATGTTTCCTTCTGAGAAATCGTCTTTTGTCGCACTAATGAACTCTCTGTTTCCGATTTTGGCAGAGATGATTTGGTTATGGTTTCGCAGCATGTTGTCTGCCCAATGAATATGGGTGTGATTAATTATTGATTAGTTAAGTACTACATGCCTTTATAATCTAAAGTTATTGTGCTGGGCAAATAATATTTCCAAATAATTGGTTAATATTCTCGTTAGCAATTTTAGCATTTCCATTATAATTTGGAAAATTTAATCTCATTTCCCATTTTTCATTTGTAATCACTAATTGAAACAGATTTAGAATCAAAAGATATCTAAGTCCTCTTAAGTTATTTTACCACATAATAATTTCAGGCAATCGCTAATTGCATATTATTTTCGTTACATTTTATAATTCATTCTAATTAGTCACTCGATTTTAAACTTGTTGTCGACATTAAGCACTTAAGCTACCTTGGCAACGACACCGTGCAGAGTATTTGGAAATGTGGAATATAAACTTCCAAAACTGAACAAAATTAACATAGCACTAACATTTATTTTTGTAACTGATGATTTATTAGTCTCTTAATTTAACTAAGCATTTGGAAAATAGGTTTTGGAACTCCTGTGGCACCGTATGATTACCGAGTTTAAAATAGAATTCAGTGTAAAATAGAATTTAGAATTTCAGTGTATAATATTTAAACTTCTAAAGCAACCATTTTAAAGATTTTTACTGCCAAATAAAACCAAAAGAGAGCAAATCAAAACCATGAGTAGCCATATCCAAATTAGGACCGCCTTTTTCAAATTTAAGAATAAGTAAATCAAAATAACCCTCAAGTTTTTAAAAATTGACTTTTCCAAATACAAAAGCAGGTCAAAATGGATGTTTATACTCTAGACTAGATGTAGGGTATTATAAGTTTAAGCAAACATTTGTAATGCATAAAAATATTCACGATACACAGAAATAATATTGCCATTAATGGGAGAAGAAAAGAAGTCGTTCAATAAATGTCCGTCTGTCTGTCCGCCGCTGTCTGTACGTCTGTCCGTCCATGCGTTAGTTCGAGAACGCTTTTAGCTAGAGAGTTGAAATTTGATTTGATTGATTAAGATTGAAAGATCAAGTTCGTAAATGGGCCAATGTGGACAACTTCTTCATAGGATTGCCATATGAAACCTCCAGTTATATAAAATAAAAAATCGATATTTTGACAACGTTTCGAGGCAGATGGATAAAATTCGGCACACCGATACTCTAGAAAAACCTAAATATCTTAGCAGAAAATGAATCAAATCGGAAAACTATTTCAAAGGGTTGCCACATGAAAGTTTTATTTTTTAAAGTCGGAAATGTAAATTTTTTTCAAAAATTTTTGCGATTGTCATAAAAATATGTATATATAGGTTTTCGAGGTCGCTGATTGTGAATCCATAGTCGGATTTTTTAAATTCAAAATGGCGGATCCAATATGGTGGACAAAATTTTCTAAACGACAATGGGATGTTGGCAGAATGATGGATATATAGGTTTTTGGGACTGATGATTACGAATTTAATCTTAAAGCTTGAGAATTCAACATGGCGGATCAAATATGGCGGTCATAAATGTTAACTTTTCCAAGAGTTTCTCGATCATAATGAAAATAAGTCCATATGGGTTTTTGGAAGGTGCTGATTTCGAATCATCCTTTTTTCAAATTTTTGTGTATTTTGAAGTAATTCAAATATTGAAAGCAAAATTAACAAATTCGAGACCGACGATGTAAAACAAAACTGTCGCCAGTAGCCAGTAACGTTTGTGCAGCATAATAAAAAATAAGTTAAACAGAAAATATAAAAATATTTTTTTCCATGCACCTTGTGGTAAATTCCACCTGGTGAGCCACCAGCTATGCCGGGAGATTTTTTCTAACCCAAACTTATATTTTTACTTTTTTCACTTTTTAGCGAGAGTCGAAAGACTTTCAATGATTACTCATCCAAACATGATTATTTCATATAGGACGCCAATTGGCGTTCCCGGTAAATAACATTAGTTTTATATAGGACGCCAATTGGCGTGCCCGGTCGTTAAAACGCTAGTAGAGATATTACCGGAAATAATAGAGAATTTTATTTGCAAGCAAGACACCAATACCTATTACCTATATAGCATAGGCCTTAAAAATAATAAATTCAATGAGTGATGTAAATGTTAATTTGGGATCAAGCAATATACCCAGATTCTTTACTTTCGAAACTATGAGCATCTGGAATAGAATTAAAATACAATCGAACAGTAATTAAAAGTTCAAATTTTACATTTATTGGTATTTAATTGAAGATTGTTGTTAATACGTCAATAATGAAGACTACATAGATCATCCTGAAGAGAAAAGATCATCTGCAAAAATGAAAATGAAAATAACATCATTGATGAAGAGTAGGAAGGGTGTGGGTCCCAAATGACTACCCTGAGGAACGCTGGAACTGGCAAAAAATACTCATTATTCCAATTCTTCAATTTTGACAACTTAGAAAATATTGCTAAATTGGTTACATGGTATTGCTGAGAGAAAGCATGGAAAATATTATTCCATCTTGTTACGATATTCACTTGACGCTTTGTCGAAAATTCCATTGTTAGCACTAATCTGAAAACATGAATGAATCAGAAGTAAATTAATATTAATACTGGAGTATAAACTTTTAATCATTACAAATATGTGATGTACAACTCGGATTATATGATTTAAAAGCGACTTTCAAGGTATATATAAATTATTCTGTGTTTAAGGGTTACAAGGCTCGATCGTAATTACTCTTTTAGATGGAAACAGGGATATATCAGAGAAGCTTTAATGAGGGATAAATACTGACATATATTACTTCACATCCTTTGTAATATGGTAATGTTGAATGATAGGTTCATGAATTTTTAACGCTGTTGTATTCTCCTGAAATGTTTGTTTCCGACCATATCCAGGTTTTAGCAAATGGATGAAATTCGATTGATGCCTAACAGAGCAACCACTTGTTACATGACTTGGTTTGCTCAACGGAATTTCTATTCTCTTACCATTGCAATTTCCTTGATTGTAGCCTTGGGATTAGAACATGAATTGCAAATATAATTAGCTCAGAGCCTTACGTTGTCCCAGTCATAATAAGGGATGTGCCTTCAATATTAAGATATATCTCCTAATGCACTGAAACGGATTAGTCTGTACTTGCACAATTCACATAACAAACACTGGAACAATAACACAATCGGAGGATTATCAGACTCATGAATTGAGGAAATTATATCCAGTTTAAACAAACATTTAATCGACAAAGGTGGGTATTTGATGCGGCAACTTTGATAAACGAGATACCAGATAGACAATGCCATAAAAATAAGAGGCACAACATTAAGATGAATTGGAGTGGAAAATGTGTTTGTGCGTGAGGGTGCTCTGTAGCATGCGGGGATGGTTAATTTTACCGAATCGATTACTTTTATTCAGCTCACTAGAACCGGATTATTAAAATGTTATACAAAAATAGACACAATTTGCCAGTCCTGGTCGTTGCCAGGAGTGACATCGATTCGGAAATTTTCAATAAAGCCATGATGAAAGCGAGTGGTACAAAGACAGGTGAATACACATCAAATTCTTTTAAGAGCTATTGGCCCTGTTAAGTTTATCTTGGGCAACGTTTTTCTCTTTTAATTTTTGGGAATGTTCTAAGCAGCAGAGGAATTTATTTATTCATTCCGTAGCTCAATTCAAAGCAAAAGGGCGAATTCTTCAACTTTATTTTAATTAAGGAAGAGAAAACATTTCTTTAGGATGTAAAACAAGGCAAAAACTAAAGAGGAATTTCCTTTGTTGGAACAAAAACTTGTTTTATTTTCGATATAATGTAAATGTTAAATTAAGATTTTGTAGGCAATCTGGCAATCGTCGCCCGGTTGCGAGTAGAAAAGCCACAAACTACAACGAAATTTCATAATTTCGTGAAATCAGTGTCTGGAGTTTTTGTATGAAATCAAAGCAAAATTCGTGTCAAAATCTGTACATTGACTTTAAATCCAATTTAGTTTCATATAAAATTTCTAGGTACTTAGATACTACTAATTAGATAATTTCGCTGCAGTATAGACTTCTATAAATCGCCTACTCTTCCAGAATCTTGCACTTTTGCACTAGCCTAGTGCACATTCATGCACATTCTTGCACCGTTTGTCTCTGGGTGAAAAATATAGTGGGCTCTTTAAGGGCAACGTAATAGGGGGTAAGATTATTCAAGATGCTCTCGTATAGTTGAAGGACTTCACAATATTGGCTTGTAGATGTTGTATGTATAAATTTCACAAATAACCGATGGAATTTGATGTTACATACCTAGTGTGCTTATGGTGTAGGCAAAACTCAAATACAGTCACAACTTTGTAATTAAATTTTCAAGTGAATAGAAAATTTATTTCTAGGTAAAATAAAGAGAGTGTGTCGTTCACAGAAAGTCAATTAAAGCAACGTTAGTGCACCGATCGCACCGATCGACTTACCTGGCATAGCCACTCAAATGAGTAGCCACAAATTTAAAATTGTTACGAATTACATACATAGCGCGATCCAAGTATTCAGGACATCGAAAAGTTTTGATTAAAATTTTCTGGAATCCTTTTCCCACCTGATACATTCAACCTTTTTGAGGGTATAAAAGCCTCTGTCTCAGTTTGAAATAAGTCATTCGAAAAATGAAGTAAACTTACCTAGTAAAGTGAAAATATCAAAAATTGAAAAATTGCTTAATAAAGTTTTTAATAAAAGATGGATTAACGCCGACGGAGATTAAAGAGCGAATGGATCGTGTATATGGAGAATCTTCACCATTATTTTCAATGGTTAGAAATTGGTTAAAGCTTTTACGCTGGGGAGGGCAGTCAATTGAAGATGACGCGCGCTCTAGAGAGCCAAAACGGCAGTTACGCCCGAAAAGTACCGCTCTTACAGAATTATGCCCCCGTAAGCATTGTTTCTATTTCAAAAGCTGCTGTTAGGGAATGCGACTTCGAGGAATTGGATCATCCACCTTACAGTTCAGACTTGGCCCCAAGTAACTACTTTTTATTTGCCAAACTGAAATCAGATTTGCGGGGAACGAAGTTTAACATCGACGAAGAAATCCATGAGGCGGTTAGGCAGCATTTTGAAGACAAATCTTCAAACTACTATTGTAATGGTATTAAAGCACTTATTAAAAGATGTGAAAAATGGGTTGAAATAAAGAGTGAATATATCGAAAAATAACCACCGTCTTTTTCCAAATAGTCCGATTGGAATCTGTTCAGGAATGACAAAAACCACCCTGTCTCAGTATGGAGGCTAAATGCTTCCTGTGTACTTCGAGCTTGATTTAGTCTTTCAACATCGTACCCCCACATGTTTACTCCAGTTAGGGACGTTGGTGTTGCCTGTGATTCTGCTCAGGGCACGATTTTGGCTGCCGCTTTATCCGTTGCATCTTGGATTTCTTCCTCGAAGATCAGTTTAGCGTGACTCATTACCCCCTGGTACTTATCTGACGGCTTCGTTAGTATTATTTTGTCGCCCATCACCACGGGTAGGATAGTGCCTAACCTAATATAATCCCAGTCACCAGACGTCGACCCAAGTTCCTTCAACATGTCGAACCTTTTAGGTGTGGTACAGGCAAAACCACCTGCCGATAGTGGCAGCTTCCCTCCTCTCCTGGGTGAGGCTGCAGTAAATTCTCTAGGATCTTGCTCTGGGCGTACTCCAATTCCCTCTCATGAAGGGCGGCGCCCAACATTTCGGCTGCGTCTGGGCGTGAGGGATAAAAGTGTGTTGATGATGTGTTTTACCCTCGGAGTCGGACTCGTAAAAATGACTTGAATAAAATATGGTGTTATTGATTCTAACCAAAACATCCGATTTTAGATA
>QYTT01078880.1:0-13643 GCA_006980735.1 Dasypogon diadema | reverse complement strand
CCCTGTCTCAGTATGGAGGCTAAATGCTTCCTGTGTACTTCGAGCTTGATTTAGTCTTTCAACATCGTACCCCCACATGTTTACTCCAGTTAGGGACGTTGGTGTTGCCTGTGATTCTGCTCAGGGCACGATTTTGGCTGCCGCTTTATCCGTTGCATCCCGGATTTCTTCCTCGAAGATCAGTTTAGCGTGACTCATTACCCCCTGGTACTTATCTGACGGCTTTGTTAGTACTATAATATTCTCTGTACTAAAATAAGAATATGTTTCTTGTGTACATTAACCGAAATAAACTATTATTATTATTATTACTATCTTGTCGCCCATCACCACGGGTAGGATAGTGCCTAACCTACTAGTGAACCTCCATGGTGATGTACACTAGCTAAGGGTTGCTTAGATAATCCCAGTCACCAGACGTCGACCCAAGTGCTTTCAACATGTCGAACCTTGTGGTACAGTTGTAGTACAGGCAAAACCATCGGCCGATAGTGGCACCTTCCTTCCTCTACTAGGTGAGGCTACAGTAAATTCGCTGGTATATTACTCTGGGCATACTCCAACTCTCCAACTCCCTCTCATGAAGGGCGGCGCCCAACATTTCGGCTGCGTCTGGGCGTGAGGGATAAAAGTGTGTTGATGATGTGTTTTACCCTCGGAGTCGGACTCGTAAAAATGACTTGAATAAAATATGGTGTTATTGATTCTAACCAAAACATCCGATTTTAGATAGCTCTTCTACTTTCTTTCTTCTTTTCTTATCTCTCTCTCCCGGTTGTGCTCACGAATTCACGTCCTTATTTCTGAGAGATGGCAGTCTTTCATTCTCTAAATGGAACCCTCTGTCTAAAGGCTATATGCGTTACCGTCTCGTTGCCCAGACCGCATTTATTCCTTTCTGCATACGATTTGTCATTATGATAAATATCTTTCTGTGCATAAATGTACTATACAGCTAAATAATATGGAGGGTATGTTTCAGATCTTTTTGTGAAGTTATTATGTGCAAAGAAAGTGTCTTTTGCTTGGGTGTATATTCAAACTTTATTATAAAAAGAGAAATTTGAGCATTAGTTTATGTAAGAACACAATTCATGTTAATGACTTTCAAGTAGAAATTATAATTTTGTTATATTTAATATGAAGGTTTATAAGAAATTTTAGTAGGAAAAAATTGCTTGTTTTCGTGGCCTTTCAGCAAATCTAATAAGAAGTCCAACATATAAGTCGAGCCTTATGCTTATTAAAGTACTTTTTTTGCTACAGAAACCATTTTATTCCCAAAGAACCTTTTTTAAATGTACTTTAATTTTCTTGATTGATTTTCTTTTTCCTTAGTTCGCTTAAAAACTTTTGGAAGTAATCACAATAAAACGCACCTTCTCAATGAAAACTTTTGAAGCATTCACCAAAAGAAAAACTTCTCAAAAATTACAACGTTCGACTTTATAGATTGCAGCTTGAAATTGGATGGGCAGCGTAGTTTAATTTGAAAGAGTGGAACGTGTTCAGAATTCAAAAGAGCCAAGAAAAAACGGAAAAGTATCTGAATCGTTTGATGTTGTAATTTTCATGACTGCACTAGTCAGTTTTTATAGAGTCATATCTCAGTAAGTCTGGAGTTGCATTGGAATTTTGGAGTAGTACCAGGCGGTTTAATTTTCTTCCACTGAAAAGCAATATTGGAAAAAATATGATGCACGTAAAAATGAGAAAAAAATCTGATATCTCATACAGGTCTTTTGATGTGGAATTTCTACTTAGTAAATCCCATTCCATTTGGTATTTACGCTTTCAAGTAGAGAGATATTATTTCAGCGTTGAAATATATCCTTATATAAAAAATCTATGTACGTTTATAAAGTTGATGGGATTGGTGTTAAGTTAGCTTATGGAATTTAAATTACATTCATCCTGACGCGAGTGTAAATACATGCACTCTCATACACCCTTTAACAGACTGTTTGGATGGTCTATGATTACAGCAGGCTATGAAAGCCTAAGTAATTTTATATTTTCAATAGTTAAACAAGAATTGTAATTCGTAAAACCTTGATTAGATTATAGATTTGATCAGTCCAGAAGGTAAAGCCCTATATTTCTACGTTTTAGATGCCTTCTAATTTTGAAGATTGTATTTATCTAAATTGTCCAATAAAAAAGGAATATTTGTTAAAGTATTGCCTAAAATCAGGGGACTATGTTAACCTGACAAATGTTGCAATTTTTTGCATGAAATTTTTAGTGTACAACATCCCAGTGGCTTCGTAAGAATAATTCTCGTCAATCACTGATACCTAAATAATTCTCCGTGCCCTTTTCAGGAATCGTATCCGCGTACCCACATACATACATATCCACACGTTGCATACCATAAATTTTATTTGACATTTACCAGGGAGGCTGAATCCATTAATTACTGAGGAAAAATTTTGATTTTACTAAATAAAAGTCGTTTTTGAATGGTTTTAGTAATTTACATTATGGGCCGAAATTTTTAAAATATATTTCTATTTAAAATTGACGTAATTGAGTACTTCTTTTTTTCATTTTATGTGAAAGGTGTTCCTGTTAAACTGCCCAACATTTTTTTAAAATTTGGAAATTAACACTCCGTCCATTTATAATAAAAGGTCAGTGACTTGGGTGATTTTTGGATTTTTTATTTCAGAAATTTTCATAGTTAACTCGAATTACTTTTCAATGAATTCGGAAAAACAGCGGTTCAGACCTTTTACTCTACCTAATATGTTTATATATACAGCGTGTTTCAATTATTAGCGCTTCTCTATATACCACGTGATTTCCTAAAGTGAGTACATTAAAAAATTGTTGTACTTAATTCCTTCTAGGTGGCTTCGTTTAGGTGTACGGGTTGGTTTTTGTTTTTGAGTAACTTTTTCACTGAACTTCTCGCAAATTATTTTTTATATATTTTATGAAGCCGAGCAAAACTAAAGAATTCCCCAAGTGATCAAGCGAATCCTCTCCGCTGTCAGAAAGTATTAGCTCTGTGTTCTTTTCCGTCATATTCGTATGAAGATATGTCTGCCTTTTTTCAAAATTAAAATCTTTCGGAAATAGCCTTTCGTTTGTTATTACATATCCATCTTTATAGCTGCCACTGTTTTTGATATAATTGTGTGTGATTTGTCATGATTGCTCTCTTTATTTCGATGGAATTAAGTTCAAAGTTGTATGAAAAGCCATTTAGATGCTGTTTACACTTTTTTTTTATTATACACCCTGTGAATTCGAACTACACGTCATTTGATAGGCAATCCTAACCTGTTACAAGATGTCTTTAACTACATCTTTAGGAGTTCTGAATTTCAAAAAGTATTTAAAGTTTCAAAATTCAAAACAAAATCAGTTTATTCTTTATATTTTCGTATTAAAACATCTTAAAATCATCTTGTAAAAGTTCATATTAGTGTTGATTCTGGAAGCAGGTAACTGACCTAAGCACGTCACCATCACATTTTTTTGCCAATTCAATTTTTGGCCGAATTTAAAAATTCTTCCCACATTTTACTTGTAATCGAATTTGCTATCGCGTTATCTAAACTCAATATAACTGTTTTTTTACTTTATAAAAAATATATAAGTGAACAAAAATTATTACAGAAAACAAAAAATCCAACCGCAAAACTGGAAATTAAATAAATTTTAATTGTGCTCTCTACTTGCACAATTAAAATTTATGGTTGAAACATAGTGTTTTTACGTATACATGGTGATATGGAAAGGTGTGTTCCAACATATGCCAATTGATTCTATGGGGTGTCCTAATTAACGCTTGTTTGGAAAGCCCCCTCCCCACTCTAAAATCGCTCTATCACCCTTATTTTTTAAATTGGAAAGTTTTCGTCTTTGGAGTGAGGTGCTTTTATTTAAAGGGTCCTAAGCCATGCAAAGGACGTCACAGGACAATAATATGAAGCTTTTCGGAAAGCACACGCCCTTAGCTTTCACTCCCCAAACCACAAGCAACTATGAGAAATAGCTACATTTGATGCTGTTAGCAGTGGGTGCATTACAAATCGACTTTTCGTATTAAAAATGTCACATATAAAAGGCGATAAAAATACAAACTGATACCAGGAAAATATCTGATAAAGTGTAGTTATACATAACAGTATCTAAAAATTACTTAAGTGGATCAAATTTACTTTAAAACGTTTTAAGTTCTTGTCACCTACCTTGCGGTGTTTGCTGGTCCATCTAAATATTAAAATTGGTACAGAACTTTTGCCTTTGAAACGCGAATCATTCAAATCTTTCTTTAAGTTTAGTTTACAAGAACACAAAAAAAGTTATTCTGTTAGTGTTTTACTACTTTTCTACTACTTCCAGTCCAATTTCTATAAAATAATTTGACGGTATTTCTTAGCCATTCTAACTTATGACTTCCTTTATTCCTCCCTGCAATAAGAAGCAGGAAAAATGTAAGTCAAGAATACGTAAATGAATAGGATATTTCGAGAAATTGTCTTGTTTAATTTGTTATTATTGAAAGTGCCAAAGTATTTTGCTCCAGACACAGAAAGTTGTGTGCAAGTTTGTCCTTTGAATTTTTAATGATGGTAGAAAAAGCTACAAGCAAGGTACCTCAGGCGGCAAAAATGATATTTTGAATACGGAAATATTATCGCAGCTCTTGGGAAGCACATTTCCATTTAGTGTATATCATTAATTAACTAATTTATTTTCTATTTTCTTTTATACAGAAATAATGTATTAAATTTATAACTAAAATGTCACAAGAAAGCAAGTTACGGGCCGTTAGTTGTTGTAGTGTTAAAAAATTCACAAAACTAAGGTTTCGATAGCGTTACTCAGTTAAATAAAGTTCTAGCAAATGCATGAAAAATGTGAGAATACTGTGAATATGCGATTATAGTATAAAAGTGCACAAAGCGTTTGCTTTTTTCAATAAAAAGAGTAATGTTAAAATATGGATCCCAACAAGGGCTACTGTCACAGTACACAAACATCCCAAATAGGCGAAATGGTACCAAAAACCAAATCACAACTCAACAGCACCTCAGGAAATTATATAAATGTTGTACCCGTGCCTATTGGTGTGCAGTATCACCGCCGCAAACTAACACCACAAGAATATCAGTAAGATGAGCCTGATTCCTTCACAATATGATTTAATTAATAATTTGTATTTTATCACAGGTCTCGCATTTATTATAATAATGGTGACTATGTTAGAGATCGATGTCGCGAAGATTTCTATCCTATAGCGACGGCAGGAACTGCTGTTGCGTCAGGAGTATCATCATCTTCGACTTCTTCAGTGCATCAGCAACAACAGCAGCAACAGCAGCAGCAGCAGCAACAGCAACAGCAACAGCAACAGCAGCAGCAACAACAACAACAGCAACAGCAACAACATCAGCAATCACAACAAGTTGACGTTGTTGACCAAGCCTTGAACAACAGTCGTGTGGTTGCAACTCAAACAAATAATTGTGACCAAACTTCTACCCCTGTTCCACCCCCAGTCTTGTACACTGTACATCGAGTTGTTACAACTGCCCAAATACAAACAGCAGCTGGCAACACGTTTGCAACATCATCCAGTGTTTCAAGTGTGGTCAGTGCTGTTCGGAATGAAGCAGATTGCGCGGGTGCGACTGGTGTCCATAACTCACCTGGTAAGTTTTATGTTTTCCCTTAATTAATTATATTCGTGAAAAACTGTTGGAAATCATTTTAGTTTTAAAACTCAATACCCTTTCCTGAGGCAAATTATTTGTTAACTATTTAATTTTTAATTAATTTTTTCACTGAATGTGTGGTTTTGGTTAATTATCTCTGGTCCTCCTGCCATTACCATTTTATCAGTAAATTTTAATAATTTACTCCAAGAGGCGATTAATTCATTAAAATTCTCCTAGGGAGTTATGATTCAATTTTGCTAATTGAAAATTCATTTAACATTTCAATTACATGGGAAAAGGTGTAACGTCTTTCTCAAAAGTTATGGCGGATCAATACCAATTGGGGCAAGAAATTAGTTTATTGATCTCTGTTGAATGATATATTCAACACATGCACATTAACTCATTAAGCTACATTAAGGGTTACAGTGTTATCATATCCTTAGCAATCTCTAAGAAGATTGTATATACCTGTACTATTAAATCAAGTATTTATTTTGCAATTACTTTTGTGTATGTCCTGTACACACAGTCTCAGATAACAGCAACATTGCTGTTCAGATTTCGAAAATTTTTTCCGAAACTTTCCTACGTTTCTCCCTCCGCCAATGACCATCATGTTGTGGTGATCGCATCGATCTCTTTTTTTTCATGAAAAGATGGTAAAGATCAGCCGCACAGCATCCATATGTGCTCTTTCGACGATGAAAATCTGGAGCTTGGGTTCGTTAGCAACATCATCGTTATCATCAGGGAGATACCGAGAAGTGATCTAGAACAAAAGGTCTCACGTTAGTAAGCATTCCGCTCCGCACAGACCTCAAGATTTCAGGCTTCACTCAACAAAGTAATTAAAATTTAGTTAAATACAAAGTGCAGTGTTTCCCTAATTAAAAAATACTAGCAACCTTCCCCAGGTTAAACCTCTAAACATTGCATTGTCAATTTTCAACCGCACTACAGCGAAAAGCCCTGGTTTTAATTAATTTAATTTTAAGTCTAATGTTTTTAGAAGCGATGAACTATTTGAAGACCTGAATTTAAGAGGCTCTTTGAACATTTTCTGACCCAAGAATGATTCCAAACTTCTAAAAGATGAAAATCTGTTGATGAAAATAGAAAAAAAGAATTTTGTAGGCTAACTCTAAAAGTACCTTTTGAAATATGGGGTCCTGCAATTTTCACGGGGTTTTTGGTGTAAAGAACTATCTCGGAACATTAATGTTCAGCATCAATGGTTTCTCCTGGTTAAGAAAAGGAATGACAAATTATGCTCTTAACAGGCCACTATGCCTACAGTAACCATTACCTTCTGTATGTGTGTGTAAGGAACGTTTAGGGCCAAGAAAAGATTGTCTCCAAGAAAAAAACATTTTTATTTATGCCGGTAGCTCAGTTGTTTGAAGCACTTTTACTTTTCTTAGACATGCGAGTTCCATTCTACATGATCGGCATATAGAAAGATATAGCATGTGGTATTGCTTGTTTGTTTTATGCACCAAATATTTTTGATATGACTTTGGTGAATTTTTACGAATTTAGGTTTATTTAATTTTCGCAAGGAAAGGGATTAAAAGTAGAATTTGCTTACTATTTCTTTGTCATCTGTTAAATAGAGAAAAGTGCTTCAATCTATATTTAATACAACTATAAAGTGTAAGATAACCGGCGCAGTTATTAGCTGAAAAGAATTTTAAAACGAATTTGCTTAGTTTCTAAGAAAATGGACTTTGTTTTTCTCTAGTATATATATTTTTTAAAGGTATAGTTTAAGCTCAGTGGACAACTCTATGATGCACACAGCACAGCTTAGGTAGAAGGGAACAGGAGGTTGCATATGTTGATGGAATTTCGTCCCTGCATTCCTAGTGCTCGTGTTCTTCCCCGACTTAACTTCTAGGGAAAATATTTCATTCATCATATTGATAAGGTATTATTCAATCATTGTGAAAACCCTCCCAAGTTCAGTCAATTCTCAAAAAGGGAGAGGCATGCGATCCCTCTCACTACGCAATGCAAAATTGATAAGGCACCTCGAGTTATTTCGCCTAATTCACGATCGGCAATATGGCTTTCGCTCCGGACGCTCAACCAACGACTTGATGACGTGCCATACCGAATATTGACGTCATAGTGTCACAGTCTCTAGTCTCCGGTCTAGCGATTTAGCGGCTTTTAGCCAAACTCTTAGCATTTGGAATTGATCTTTCTTTACTTACTTGGATTGAAAGTTTTCTTCCTGACCGTTCAATCCGTGTTACCCTGGACAGGGATACTGTCATCTCAAACATAAAAGTCATATACAATATCACTGCCGGCGTACGTATTGCCCTCCACTCTTTTTCTGTTTTTCATTAACGATCTCTTATTTCTTACCTCCAATACTCTCAACAACAAAATTATTAAAATTGCCTAGGTTAAGGCCAATCGTGTTGAGTGTTGAGCTATTGATGCATAGTTGTCTTCTAAGGCTGTCTAGTTTCTCTTAAGAGAAGCCATAACACCTCTCCAGCTCTCCTCCAAAATGGAGCATGCACTTCCCTCCTAACTTGAAAATTTAGAGGTTCAGGTACTTCACACGTTGCAATGCATTTTAACATGTAATTCCCCCACGAAAGCTTTTATGCTAATTGTAGCACCTGGCAGAGATTCATGTCTGACAACAATGTAGGTATTTCAAAAAAACAAGCTTTTTTAAGCAATTGGAAACATAATACCTTGCTATGCTGCTTAATTTTAGGGAGTGTTGCCTAGAGATGACGTAGAAAAATTCAACGTTTCTTCTTTATGAAATTCCGAGCTTATACAAAAGAAATCTGATTACTTCTGTAATTGAACGTAAGATGAAAGCACTTGGCGGACGTAAATTAAATTTTGAAGTGAAGTTCACCTAGAAAAATATTTGAAAAATGCCCACATAAATAGAAAATTTCGATCCAGCGGAATAAAGTGTTTCGATCACAACAAGTAAATTTCATTGTAGTCAGTGTACCGATCGACTTGCCTGGCACAGACAGTCATATGGAGTGGTCCATAAATTTCCTACTGATTGAATAATTTCACAAAGAAACTACATATTACGAATTATGATGAGGGAGAATTATTAGTTCAAAACCCACAAGTGTTTTTCTACGTGAATTTCACTTCAATATTGGTAATTTTGAGTTAGTATTGCTAGAATAAATTATAATACCTACAAAATAATATGAAAACATATTAAGCAAAGGAGGATAAATTATTACACATCTTAGGGAAAACAAAAGGAGTATGAATCTTTCTATTCAAATGTTGGTGTTGGAGAGCATTAAAGAAAATAATTAAATTTAATTTACACAAATTAATGACTGATTAAAGAATTTATAAATAACCTTAAAATTTGAGTGAATAGAAATATGCAAATTCAATATTGATACGACTGCAAAAAATCAGGATCAATATGATAATTATTTATCAAGGGATTATCTTCATTAACCCACATCTAAGGAGATTAAAACAAAATGCAATACAAGTTGAACTTATAAATTTACTTTCCTGTAACAAAAAACAATATATGTAATACGAATATAGAGATCAAATTTCAGAAAGCGAAGAAACAATACACTCACAACTATCCAGTTTTCGAGAACTGTATCGAAAATCGGAGGAGGAAAGTCTATTACATTGGACTTGTTCTGATCTACAGCTCTTAAACTTGGATCTTAATAAAGTTATATAAAACGAGCGCTACATCTGTTTAGGCGGGTATTGCTAATTTAATTAAATCTGGGGAGCTTAGGTGGCTTAACCACGTTCCAAGATGAAAAACCACCCCATTCATGATGGACTGATGACATGAATTTATAAAGTTTTATTATTCCACTTTAGGGTGGTAAAAATTGTTAATTTTTTGAAATCCCGATGGCAAATGCAACTTAGAAAATTGTTAGTTATACTCTCTATGTGCCTGGGAAATTTCAAATTTGAAGGTGGGTTCAAAGAAGAAAGTGTTAAGGTGACTGGACAGCAGACGATATTAAAAAGATTTTTTACTTTAAAGTAGAGAGTAAAGAATGTACATATGTACATTTCCTATCTACACTATATACTCATGGTTTGAATTATACATGGTCCAAATACCTTTACTTGTGTGTGACTAAATTGACTAACCCAACAGTTTCCAAACTACTTTCTACCCTTAGCTAAAGAAAGCCTAGCACGTCATCCGAAAATTTCTCATCACACAATTTCAATTATGCGACCTTATCTTGTCCCACGTGAAATGATTTCAACCTGATGGGAATAAATAAGCAGGAGCGAAAATGAATTCCAGACCCATGAAAAGCAGCAGTTGTCTTCATCGTATGCCACAAAATAAAATCAAGCCACAATCTTAGCATAGCTCAGAAAAACCTTTAAAGTTAATTTTTGTGACGGAGTGTGGAGTGATTTTACGCTCGTGTCGCTTGATAGATAAAATTTTAAAATGACCTTAAAATTTGATCAATCACTGCCATCAAAGATGTTTAATTTTCATTGAGTTTTCCTAATTTAATTTGCCTTTTTCTGATTATGTCTTTGCCTTTTAAACAGGCAAAAATGGTACCCTTTAGTAGATATCGATTTTTACCCAGCCACACATACTATATCATTCGTCGACAATTCCTGGTTGTTTCTGAGAGACGGTCTGTCTTACAATAGCAATTCTGCAATATAGAAAGTTATAAAGTTGTTGAAAGCAAATATTGGCTCGGAGATATGTTGATTTTCCGCTCAGTTGTATTACAACTGGCTATTCCCGTGAGGACTTTTAAACTTTTCGGAAAGATTCTTATTAGAACTGAAGAATCAAGTATTTACTCCTTGCGGCGTAAAATGTCGAAATAAATCCTATTAAATTTAGAAGGTGTTTGTTCGCAGCCTTCATTCTCAGAAGGCTTTTTCCACGCCTTTTTCAAGCAAGCATAATCTCTTGTCCATTAATTGGAATATGAGCGTTAAAGGTAATTGGAAGTGACAAGCGAAAAAAGTCAAGTAAGTTTGAGAAGTATGAAATCTGAAAATCGGCTTAAGAATAGAGTAATAGAATAACTAGGCATCTTAGTATTATTAGATTCTCTGGCCTAAAGAGCACTTTAAATTTCGCTGAAGATTTATCTTTCAACAGGGGAGAATCAAGATACAAGAATTTTTTTTTTCTAGAATAGTCTACGATTGTTTGTCCATAAATTAATTGAACCATGTGTGGATTCGTTAGCTTCTTTTTTTATCTGCTGTCTGTTATCATGACTGCGAAAGAATCAAATATTATAAATGCAAACTTGAATACTTGTACTTGAAAGAAATGAGAGGCTTCAAGAGGATATGAGCGAAATTGAATACTGAACATTTTCTATATCTGCTGAGAAATCTTATGAAAGAAAAAGAACAACTCAAATAATGTGGTAACAAAACTTAAATAACTTTAAATGCCGCAAGAGTCTTAAAGTTTTCTAAACATTATTTAAATAATTTGAGTGGACGTTGCTTTTTATAAAAAAAAAAATCAAGTTGTACTTTTTTCAATATTTTCGTCGTACTAGTCTGATTTACTTGCACCACCTTCGGGTACTATCATCGCTATCATCATTGACGGTGTTAGTATTGTGTATAGAATTAATTCCATAATTGTATACACAATGATGGAAGATACGATGGCCTTCAACCGTTTTAACTACCCTTCACTCCAGAACTAAATGTGTCATCTGTAATTTACGAGGGTTGCTCAATCAATCTTTGGACTGATGCTGTAAAATCATTGTTTTTGAAAAATAATTATCAGCACTATTATTCGCTTCTACATAGTCTCCATTAACTGAAATGAACCTATCCAACCGATTTTTCCGTGTTTAGAAGATATGGGTAAAGCCATCTTTTATCACATTCTTCAAAATCGCCACTAGTGCTTTCGGTGTCAAAATGACATCCATTTAGGTCCTTTTTTGACGTGGGCACAAAATAAAGCCGCAGGGGGTCAAATCCTGATGTAGGGGGAATTTTTTTTAACATATTGCTTAAACTCACGGGACACCCTATGATGTACACAGCACGGTTATGCGGAGGAAAATTAGGGAAGGGGACATTATGAAATTAATCTGACAAATGTTGCAAGTGAACGACAATTATTGGCATGAAATTACTGTGTAAAATCCCAGTGGCTTCGCGAGTACAATTCTCTTCAGTAGAATTGCCTCAACAACTGGTACCCAGATATATCGCCCCGACTTGTACAGAATTTGAACCCACACCTACAGAGAAGAAAAGCTGCAGACGTGCATTTCTGCCCGCTCGGCCATCAGCGTGGGTAAATGCCTACGTTATTGTGCTTTTGGCCAGGGTTTAATTGCTGCAGCATTTTTATATGACAGCATACTATTGCTGTTGCTGATTTGTATGAAAAATGCTGTGAAATGCCGTAGGAATTTAAACCCTATTTTTGGCATGACTAAGTAACCGAAGGATCCAGCATGCATAGACTCCAGAAATGTGAAGATATTCTTTCAAAATTTTATGAGTACTGCCTACCGATATATTAACCAAAAAGCTGAATTTCATCTCTCAGGTTTCATTTTATTTCCAAAAGTTTCATTATATTTCAAAATAGTTTCAAATAATGTGAAAAAGGTTTCATTTAATTTTTAAATAGTTTCATTTAATTTGAAAACGGTTTCATTATTTGAAAGTAGCTTTTTATTTAATTCGATAATGGTTTTATTCAATTCAAAAGTAGTTTCGTTTATTTCGAAAAGAGTTTCATTTCATCCAAAAATGCTATATATACGTAGCATTAAAATACAGCATCTTACGTTTCTGTAAAACTCTAGGATAAGATTGAAATGTAGAATTGCCAATGAGTCCCTTAATTTGAGTCGTTTGCTTATTTGGAATTTATTCAAAATTTATACAATGTGGACCATTGCTGAAAACCCTTCAACACAACAAATATTCAATGCTTACAGAACAATACTCACGAGAATTAAGTGAGAGTAGAAGTTAATATTCTAAAAAAAATAGTAGTTATTTATCTGAAAGTTAGAATTGTGTTCAGTATACACAGATGTAAATCTGGTGTAGCATCTGTGAAATATGCCATTTTCATGCTTGAAAACAAATAATTTGGCTCGTTTAGTCTTGGAACCGATGATTTCCATTCTGACTAAGTTCACAGAGAAGTTGGTCTCTTTTATCACTTGCAAATTCAATGCTAGAGTTTATGTATGTTTATGAGAAAGTAAAAAAGGAATGCAGGCAAAATTAAGATATTACATTTGTAAAATTTCCTAGATTAGGTTGAAATAACTGTAATAATAACAACACCAGTGAAGTAGTGTTACTGTTTTGCTATGCAGTCTAAATATTTGTTAAATTTACATTTGACCGAGTTATTCTCATGTTTACAGCAAAATGGAGAAATTGTGTTTTGTTCTTATGTTAATGCCTCGAGTATCTACAGAGGATAATGTGATGCATGATGTAAACTAGGGCAGTATGCTGCAATGCAAATGCAACTAAGTAGTCTTAAAACATTTCTAAAATTTATTTAGTAACAATTTTTCAATTGTTTTGAGTTAAGTGTAACTGGGTAATTATAGGATACTTAAAATATGAACTTTATAATTACGATGCGCTAAAATGCCTGACATGGTCCACTCTATTAAATAGGAAACTTAAATATTTGTGAAAAATTTTAGGTGGTACAAAAAATCTGATTACTGTGACAATTATTAAATTTATTATAAGATTTTTAAAGATTACAAGAACGTGGTAAATAATGTCCTCTGAAGTCGTTTTATTGATGGAGAAGCAGAAAAGGACATGCTGATATAACTAATTCGAATCTACTCTATGTATTGCTCAAAAATGTTTCTTCCCCACCAACTAGAAGATAGAATTCTTTTTCGCGCAGTATTCCTAGCATTTGTGAGGAAAGTTGATTTAATTGCTTTACTGTTG
>QYTT01078879.1:0-26212 GCA_006980735.1 Dasypogon diadema | reverse complement strand
CTTCTCTTGAAATTTCAAACAATTTCAAAAAGGAGACTACATTAAAATTAGCATTCCAGCTAAAACGTCGTCAAAAGTTTAAGAAATTCATCTAAGTAAATCACAAATTACGTCTATAAACTGCAGGCAATTAGGAAGGTGTCATTTATTGCAATTGTCTAGAAAAGTATTGTTTTCATAACGCCCATAACTCATGACTCTTACCGCATTGGTAATTAATGGCTTTTGTTTACCTCAATCGGAACCAATTGCACTTTATTTAGGAAGAAATGTAGTCATATGGCATTTTCTGCAGATAGCCCTAATCACACCACTAAACCGACTGTCGGCTGTCGCATTCCTGTTGCCTAGGGGGTAATAAAAAAATATAAATTAGTAAAAGCATTAACAATTTGAATAAGATAACATCCACAGAAGAGAAACGCAAAATAAACATACAACCAGAAGAAAAGAAATTTGCAGTGGTTGGCGCATTCTTCAGCAAGCTACGGCCCCAGTACTTAGGGCAACGAATCGGTATCATCGCATTATCTACAGTGCGATGGCGCACGCATTGCCTACTTAAAGAGCAGTGCTTACTTCGCTGTTTAGTACACACTGAGCAAGTGTAATGAATTTATTAGCGTGTATTACGCAGGCAAGCAGATTTCTGTTCCCAGCAGAAAATATTTTGATATTAAGTGAATTTTATTATTATCATCGCACACCAACGGAGTACAGTTGTTGTGTGGCTGAGTTGAATTAGTAAAGCAAGGAAAAATTCCAACTAGAAAACTTGCCTTGCTCCCACAAGGCAACGTTAGCAATCTAGAGTGGATGGGGGAAGAGTATTTGAACGCGATATGAACAAAATTGATCTAAAAATAAAGTGACTTATTGCGTTTTTCTTCCCGGCTGCTTTTTTCCTTATATTAATTGCGAATATTTTAAGTACGTTCGTGTTTCACTTTCTACAAGATGCTTGCGGCTTGTGTGGTTTGTTCGCGATGCCTTAGAATGAATAGAATAATTTTCTGATGATTACTGATTGAGGTTGTGTTCGTATTAAATGATCGTGACGCCTAGTGTTTGTATGGAGTTCATGTTTCCCTACACAAAATCCAAGATAACTCTCTTCAGCTCTCTTGGTTACGTGCCGTACCTAATCTTAATTCAAAATTATTACTGTCCCCGGCCCAAACTGATTGGCTGATCACTGATTTGTTCGGTAAGATCACCAAGTAAACCGACTAAATAAATAATTTAATAAAAAATTATTAAATTATCCACCATATAGTAGACTATTATTTGAAGACAAGAATTCCATAAAAAAGAGTCTAAGGCATTTTGAGGAATGTTGATCGTTGGCGTGCTCATGTTTTCGATTCGGCTCATGTCAACAACGCGCTCTGTTGATCAGAACAAAAATAGAACAAAGTCTTGTTTGTGATAGCAAAATTCGTATATTGCTTTTCAAGTGGAGTGAATAAAATTTTGTCTGAAAATTTTTATCTTTACGGGTTTTAGTTTTCAAGTGTTTTGGGTGGAGCAGTAAATTTGTATCTTTATTAAGTTTTTTAGTAAAAAAAAAGTAAAATTGCAACAACAAGCCTTTCATGGATATAGTAATAGTATAATAGCCTCTGGTAGAAGAGACACTCACTATGGTTTAGGCTTTATAACCCGGGGCAATCATAAAGATGATTGGGATATTTAGATAACTTTATAAGGATAGAAATTCTGTAGTCTTGGGTGGGCGTACGCTTTCGGTCTGCTTTCCTACGACAACTGGTGCTAAAAGTCCTAGTCCTAGTCCACTAACGATGTGCTAAAAGTCCTTTGCTATTCTACTACAGGATAGTGGAGTCTAGTGTAGGGCACTAGGTCTCAAAGGCAGTAAAACAGTGACGTCCACTCGATCGGTCTTTATTCTAAAAACTGTGGTCTTGCACAAACTCTGAGATCGAGGTTATCCACAGAACCAATCTCGATAGCGGTATCCACCTAATACAAGCATTTCGATAGTATAAAGATTCAAAATAGAGAGTACTGACTGTTATTTTCAAATATTTTATCGATAATGGTTGCAACCACTACACTAGATTGGTGACAGGAGGGTTAATGCACGGTTTACAGGCTACAAGGTTAGTCGGGCTTTATTTTGACATATAAATCGTGACGTCACTCTGGATAAATTGAGCTGATTGACGTGATTTTTAATGAATTTTGTGTGTAATGTTTAATATAATAGAATCCACGTTTATTTTACATGTTAATTTTTATTTTAGTACTTAAATTTACATCACTTGTTGCAAAATCGTCACCACTGAAAAGCTGTGAGAACAAAATATCCAGAGTCACGTCACAAAATGGCGATTCAAACTAAAAACCTGGCTAACCTTGTAGTCTGTAAACCGTGGATTAATGTATATATGTATGACATTGTCGTCCTAACTTACTCTTTAGACTTATTTTATGCTATGGTCAACACAAAACTTTAGGTTTTTTTGGATTTTTTCCTAAAGTGGCCGAGTGCTCTACTTAAAGCTGTCTCAATAACTATATATATACTATACTGGGTTGAAAGAAGCTTTTATCTACACCTTGACTTTTCACCAAAATTATATCTTGAAAGCTCTCTCATGTTCTATTTATCGCTTATATAATACTGTCAAGTGGAATGCTGTGTTAAGATCACTACGACTTTCAGTGGAGTTAGACTTTTTAATCAAAATATACAAAAGACTGTATGAACCCTATCCAATTGTCAACCACCAACACAACATGGGCCTACCATTTCATTGGAAAGTGTTCTACATAAAAGAATTTCGGGAAAAAACTGGATGATGGTAAATTTCAATAATGACCCGCAGTATAAAAGAATTTTTCTTGTATACAGTGCCTATGAAATGATGATAAGGACTCGCCAGCCTCGAGGCAACAACATAAAGGGAGTATTTCATTTTTAATAATATTCAGCCCGAAGACGTATTTGTTAACAGGAAACACATAATGAAATTGCATACCTAGAAAAGTTTGGGATCAAGAATATTTTATTTTTTCCACAAGCACAGAATAATGATCTCTACACCTACAGTCTTGGAAGATGAAATTTTTCTAATCATAACTCAACATAAACCAGAGAATTCATAAAGTCAGATGGTAAAATTCTGACTTAATAAGAGTAGGGTTTAACTTACGCAGGGTGTGTTGGCTAAAAAGCAAACCTAATTAACTCTGCAGCTAAGCAGATTACCCGTAATATTGATGAAATTATTTGGGGTAAGGTTAGCGAGACTTCTGGGGGTTTGGGAGTAGAATCTATTAAAATACGGGCAAGGGTGCCGTTCTACCGTTGTTGGTGAAAATGCATATTTTAAACAATTTTCATTACATGGGATTTTTATGCAAGCAAAACAAATCGAACCCTTGAGACGATAGTATCCTAAATGTGGTCAGAAAAAACAATTGCTCCCGGCGGCGGCAGTGGAAAAATGGGATTACTTATTTTTCCACAGGAACTGTCTGGAGGATGTTGAATTGCAGAAAGTCAAGCAAAAACTTGCCACAAACTTTCGTGATGAGATAACGTGACTTGGACGAATATGAGCAGGGTATTGATGTTTTCATTAGTTGCTAGCTTCTGGAATTAAGTGGCTTCAGTCATTTTTGTTTTGTGAAATTAATTTACTTTCGAGATCAACCAGCGTTGAAAGCATAGATAAATAGTTGAACGTTTTTCAAGTGGAAATGTGGAGAGCATAGGTATGCTAACTCTCTGCAGGAATTATAAGAATTTTACAGGGTCAAAGGACATAAAATCTTTGGATGAAATTTTTAGGGGGAGGGAGTAGTTTTAGGATGGAGGGGGGGACTTCCGAACGAATGTTGATCAAGACACTTCAAGGAATCGTTTTGTAATAAAACATACTTGCAATTTGGGACAATTTGTCTGTCGGTCTGTGGAAAGCAGATAACCATAGTTAAAGGGCTCTTCGCCCATCTCATAAATATCGGTGCTTTTTATAATGATTTGTCGATAAATTAAGATTTTTAGCGCTGAACTCTCTAGGACTATTAACCGCAATCTTTCAGATCTTTCTCTTTGGCTTATTTGCAAAATGTATGCTTCCAATTAATGTATCAATTACAATTCCCTCACAAGCCATAAGCTACCTAAGTCTTCTTTATTTACGCTACCAGCGTGAATAATTGTACAAAAAAGCACTATGGTAATTAATGTGCGCTGTGGTAATTAATTAATGGGTAGGCAGCAAAAGAAACGAGTAATGCTTTTCATTTTAATATTTATTGCCGCGGGTTCAGCTATTTTCTCAGAATATCTTCTTTCCCGATGTGTTTTTTCTCCTCATTTTTTCTCTTTGCAATTAAGACTGCAAATGACGATAGAAACAATTTGCGCAAACAAAACAATCAACTTGATCAAGATTATTGAGAAAACCGGCGAAAGGAAGGGGCTTTCTTACCAGCTCTCCTCGTAGATTTGTCACTTTGCTATTTACTGTGTTAATGCCTCGTGCGTATTATCATTAGTTGGGCCAGCTGCCAACGAAATTTCCCCAGATGTAGCGATATTACAAACTACACATATGCTCGTGCACTTTTGGCTTCCGCATGTTTAAAATCAGGCTCATTTCGTCGTTCAAGCTAAATGGCTGGATTCCATACGCTGCTGTGATCTTCCTTCATGATCATTTGCTTGGCAAATAACACTCACATTATGACACGACAAATACCAAACACACACGATCATTTAGAAATGTTTGCCGCGGGGCACTTTTATTCTGTTGATAGAACAAAATTATGTTGGTGTATGTAAAAAATGTAAATAAAAGCTGAATAGAAATATCTGAAAGCTTTTGATAAGACGTGTAATATTTGATCTTGTTTATGAGCACAAAATTGGATAATTCAGTCGGGGGAATTTGGCCTATGTCATGAGAATGCGCTATCTTTCATAGGTTGCCGAAAAAAAGGACTCATTTTATGGAATGCAAATAAGAGCAATATACCAGCTAACAGCGCAGTACTATTACAATAATTCCGAGTCCGTATTTATCGAATAACCCGTGTGATCACTTAGCAGTGTGCTAATAAGAAATGTTGCTTCACTTGACAAAAATGTTTCTGCGCCTGGTTGGTTTTATATTAGCGACGCGTTTTTTATTTATACTCGTGCTCGAAGAATTAGCTATTTTCACAAAATATAATTACAGAATGTAAGCAACACTATGGGTTGTTTGCGGATAAGTAGATGATCTAGCTTTTTCAATCGACTCAAAAGTCAAGTCGGGGGCAGCAATTGTTTGAGTAAACATTGCCTGATTTCCGATTACACTGAGGATGGCCTTAAATTTCATTCAGCACGTGCCTGATAGGCGAGAAATTATTTTAGTATTGCAACGAAAATATGTTTGTATTCTGAGAAAGAAATTTTCCCCAAAATTATCGCTGATCTGTACTGTATGGGTCGAAGATCACTACATACTCCAGTGAAGTACTTTCGTTCTTAGTTCACGTTCTTAAAATTGATATCACAATAGTTCTTAACAAAATTAGTTACGATTGTTTTTCACAACCAGCAGTTTGCATTTAACATAATTTTCTGGAGTTCGAGCTATACTATTTTCAGAAAAAATCTTGACGACTTGCTGGCATAAATCGAATTTGACACTTTAGTTATTTAATTTAAATGGAATACCCAAGTATTCAGAGGAGATTTTCAATAGTATCTCTGATATTTTAATCACTTTAAAATGGATAACTCTTAGTTTAATAGAAAATTCAATATTTTGAAATTTGTAGTTTGTGACTCCATGACCACCATGTACCTATTCCGAGGCGAGTAGGATCGTAAATAACAAAATTGGTCCACCACATCGCCATCGCCATTTTGAATTTCTAAATTTGAACCAAGAATTCAAAATCTGCATCTCTGGAAACCCCAACGTACCAATTTTGAGTCGAATTAAGTCGTAAATCAGAACTGTGTGTTTTCAATTACAATTACAAGTACAAATAAAATTCCATGGAATTATAATTGGAAATTTCTTAATTACAATTACTTGGAATTATAATTTGCTGAGAATAATATTTTCCCTTTCTGCCTTTTGTACTATAAGCATTTTTTTTGTCCAGACAATGTGTGCCCACAAAAAAGAAAATTCAGTCGTTCATTCTTAAGTTAAATGTGAAAGTAAAAAAGAATTTCAATAAGGGAAGTAAGTTGTGCTCCTGAGAAATTTCTTGGTGTGTGTTACTAAGAATTCAGCGAATGTGTACTTTTCATGTCAGTTCTTTTCTTAGCAGATATGGGTTCACATTGCGAGAGAATAAACGGCATGGAAGTTTCGAAGAATCCTACTAACATTTGAAAGGTAATTGCTTTTCAGCCAGAATTGAATTGAATTGAGCCAGAAAAATTGGAAGGGTTTAGGAATTGTCAATTACAATTCTAATAAGTCGGAATTGTAATTGAAAAACTGCAGTTACAATTCCAAGGTTTATACTTGTAAAATTTCAATTACAATTCCGAGGACTTGTATTTGTAATTGTAATTACTTACAAAGATATTTAAATACCATACAGCTCTGCCATAAATAATAAGAACCATTCGCCATAAGATTTCATCATATCCGTCATCGTCATTTCATATTTCTAAATTTTAATCAAAAATTCGTAATCCACGAGCTCGAAATCTTAAGATTTTGAAAAATGTACTGAAAATAGTTCTTTACTTATAGATTACAGGAAAACCTATAAGAAATCTAAGGTTTTAAGATAACATGGTAAATTTCTCAATATTGTGCGTACAAACTTAAATTTGCAGTTGAAATGTTTGGGAGAACATGTTTTTCAACTACATATTAAGTTTGTTCTTGAGATATATTATTTTAGTTACCACAAACAATTTCGGGTCAGATTTAAAAAAAATATGCTAGTACATATTCATCGTACGGAACCCTCTCCACGCGAGTTCAACTCGCATTTGTCCGGTTTTTTATTTGTTTTTATTTTTATTCTTTTTTACCATTAGTTGTTTTTTTACAGAGTTTTCGTCCATTTAATTTTAAGCTGCTGTTTCTGAAAATTCTTTTTTCTTCTCTTTTTCTCAATTTTTGCTTTATTAGAGCCCAGCACCTTCCTATACAACCAAACTACATATATGCAATTACATATCTCGGTTTTTTCCTATTTTCTGTAAACGAGAAATATTTTCCTTTTACTGAAAACCCAACGAAAAACCTTTATATTCATTTACAATATGACCTGCTTTTCCTTTCCAACTGACAGTGTTTCGCCGAACCAAAATTCAGTCGCATCATGAAATATCGTGATTCCTCCTTGAACAAATATAATATGGATGTCGAATCGACTACTATTTTTTTTATCTGAGTATGGCGAAATACTCGGCGTTTTGCTTGCTTTTGAGTCGTTGTTTCTGAAGTTGTAAACTTCTCTGCATAATAACAGAAAGAGGAACTTTTCAACTAAACCGATTTCCCTTCATTTATAAGTTGTGAGTCAAGGGATTTTGTCCTGGGACTGTAAAGAGTCGATCGATTTCTACGTAAGGTCAGGAATACCCTAAAGAAATTTTCAACAAAGATTACTGAGTGAATACTTCCAATTAGGTAGGCGATTTTATGTTTTTTAATTATTCATAGAAATAATGATTAATTGGAGATTTTCATGTTTTCGACGCCCTGAAACTCCCACGGAACGCCCTCTTCTTTTTCTTTAGAAAACTTTTCAGACTCGAGTATTTCTTACCAAATCCTTCGTACCCTTTTTAAAGATCTTGCTATGTGCTTCAAAAACAAAACAAGTTGACTATTTAAGAATAGTGCTTTAACAAGCAGATTTTTTTTAAAAAAAGGGAGAAAAACACCCATGGAGAAAAGTTATTTGCTACCTTCTGGGAATTCTGTCCATTGTAAGAAAATTTGCAGGAACAATGGGGTCATTTTATAAAGTAAAATTCAAATTCGTGTAATGCTTGTTAGGGTTTGAATGAGGGCTTTTTGAAATAAACTTTCCTGTGCGGTTGTTATTAGTGGTAATGACGGATTTCACTTTTCTCGACATTGATTGAAGGTTGAATTTTAAAGAGACTTGAAACGGATATGATTTTAGAAGAAGAAGTTTTTAGAGAAATAACGTGACATTTCCTAGTGAAATAGGAAATTATCGTTTAAATGATTATCATGAGGAGGTAGATCAGTGTTTCAATACTGACTATAAGGACAGAGTTAAGAAATTCAGAGATATATCTATCTTAGTAGCAAGTAATGATAACATCAAATCCTAGAAGTAATATTTTGACGAATTAAATTCAAGCTATAATGCTGTCTGTTTGTCTGTTTTAAGCAAATTTCGGTGGATATGACTGAATTATTAATCTAATGTTGTCTCATAATCTCCGAAACTTTGGCTAGAGTATGATTGTATAGATTGAACCATGTATTGTATGGTATGGTATAGGTAGAGTTAGATCTTCTTCACTTTTCGGGAATGTTTGGTAGAGTGGGATGTAAATTACATTCTGTCAAACAAGATTCGGGAGTGATCAAATAAAACACAAAATATCAATTATTCATCCAAATTTGTTGAGTCTCCTTCATAGTAGGCTTCATTTGAAGCGATACACTTCTTCCAACGACAATCCGATCATTCATACACTCTTTTCATTTCTTCACTTCATCGACGTTTCCCTCATTATTTGAGGTTGAAGGCCGTCCAGAACGAGGCAAATCGTCAACAGCTTCACGATCCTCTTTGAACGCTTTGTACCATTAAAATGCTCTTGTTCAGGATATAACACACCTGCTAAAGACTTTCTTCAACATTTTCAATGCTTCAGAACAAGAAATTTCATTCGCAGCACAAAATCTCAAACAAACTCGTTGATCGATATATTTTTCCATAGTAAAAATCACCAGACATTATTGAACAAACTACATCCACAAACTGATGTCTTGTCAACAAACTAAATGAAACATAGCGACTTACGAAAAAATAAAAACATTAATAAACAATTAACGCGGGCGATTTGAGAGACTCAGTACCGAAGCTTATTTGACAGAATGTATGTGAACTTAGTATTCTAATTCAATAAACTAAGCACAGAAGCAAATGAATTCTCATAAAATTGTATTATTAGATTTACGATAAAAATTGATATCTTTGACTGTACATGACAGGTGGTTGATATACATACTGAAATAAATAGAAAGGGCCTGATAATTGAATTATGTGTACGAATCAGCGTTGATATTCACATGATTATAGAAGTCCTTTTACTTTCACTGGCTTTTATCTAAATTTCATGGTTTGCTTATAGTAAAACGTGACAATACCACATTAGTTTTTTTTGTAAATAAACATGATTTAATTATATTGCTATTGCATAATACAACGGTAACAAGAAAGCGACAAAAATAGAGTGATACATTTTGTGGTATAATTTTCGGAAAGGCACTATCGATCGATATTTCTTATTAATTACCACTAATATGACTTCCATGACAAAGGCTGAAAAGGGGGTTTGATAAAGTTCTAAACTGATGTCAGCATTACTTCCACAATTTTGTTGAGTTTATGTTTGTGACGGTCGCTTTTTCAAAGCCATTTGAAATAGTCTAGAATTATGTTTTTTAACCCAAACCCGTAGTATGTTTTGTTCATTAAATGGTGCTACCTTCAATCTACATAACCTTATTATCATACTACCATAAGGCTCCGTTTTATCTCCAATCCTATTTCTTCATCTCGTTAGTAATTTATTATCTCTAATTTCCAATGCTATGCAACATCAACAAGAATGAATACACATTGTATCTATTTTGCACACAATCGCAAGTGCATTTTCTATTAGTTTTATTAAGTTTACAAAAATCCGTTTTCAATAGCTTGATCTAAATACTGGGTGAAATTTTTAAAATGGGGAAGGGTATGTCAATGTCTACTTTAATCGAAGATTGACACGAAGGGATAAGGCAGCTGTGTGATGGGTTGGCTCTGTATTAATAACTTTGTTTGCCTCATCATATTTACTGGGTTTTTAAATGCACAAAAGTCATTAAAATATAACGAAAAGGATTAATTACTTTGGCTGAGAAATTATTCGAATTAAAAAATAATGACCTGGTTCTTCTTGCTGTTTGATGGCAGTGCTAACTGCGAGACAATGCCGGTCGAACAGTGAGACGATATGAAAATGATATAAAATCAAGAATAAATTTTATGGTTTTTGCAGAAATTTATTGATAATGAACGAGAATGACATTATTGAATTATAAAACAACACAAAATTAATAAAAGCATTCTATTGCCAGCCGCTAAATTAGGCCAATGCAGAATTATTTTTATGGTGTCCAATAAATTCGAATACAAAAGTTTCTTCTCATGAAAAGGCCATAGTAGGATAAGCTTGGTGAATCGGTCACAAAGAGATAATGGAATGGAAATTGACCAAAACATAGGTATGTGTGAATAATTAATTGTAGCGGAATATTGGACGAAATTTCTCACGAATATAATAATACTTCTACCCATAATACCATATTTCTTCCCTTGTTTATGTTTTTGGAGAATTAATTCCAAAAGGAATGATTACTTTACAGCTCTGTTACTATTGATTTAACCTAATAAAAATCACTGTAGAAAAATCCATGTTTGAAATTTCCGAATGAAATTTTGAATAGATATCATCGACATGATAAACTCTAAAGTTTTACAATTAATAAAGTTCCAAGAAAAAAAACATTACATCCATGTAAAATTAAAAATTTTACAAGCATAACACGCTTACTTTGTGGTTTATACTTTATGGGTAAGATGATTCATATGTATGACGGCTCTAGCTTAAGGTTTTATATAATAGATTTTTGTATAAAAAAGATCATCAATGATGTAACATCCACAATACTCTTTGGCGTCTAGAAATGTATAAGTGGAAGGAAAGCCTGCGGAAGTTATAATTCTTTAAGACTCGAGGGAAATCACTCATAAAAACAGAAAATAAGAGCGGTCCCAGTATTGATCCATATCGGACTGCACACCGGATTATTAGAAAATCAAACATCACGTTACTGCAAAAGATCCTTTGCAGCAATCTTTAAAAAAGTGTACTAGAAAGCATATTTGGTGATTTCGATTTTTTTTTTCACCAAAATCGAAATCCAAATGTTTCGCATTTATGAGATCAAAAATACCTTCTTCTAATCATGTAAAAAGAGACTGTAAATTACTTAGTCAAATTCTCCAGCGACGATGAAGTTATGAAAATTTCAATTTAATTTGGTTCATAAAGTTAACCTCACTCCGGTTGAATTACTTCGAACTTGCCTATTTCCTTACAGTCTAAACTTCGGGACAAAGTTCACTCTGTTAATGAAAACCATAAGCCACAGCCATTTTCTTTGAGGTCACCTAGGAAAGTTTTCATCACAACGTTTTCGGTACATAATTTATTATTAAATTTTTTTTTTTAATTAATGGCAAGCAAGACCTCGTAATTTTCTGCAGGTAAGACAGGTGGGAATCTATCATACTTATCAAGTATATATTTCAAATATTAATGTCACGCAATTTGAAAAAATCATCCACTTTAAATGTGAAGCAAAGAAGTACTATTCCCGAACATAGGTAAAAAAAATGGGAAAACATTTCTATGACCTTCATCCACTTAAATTGAAGGCACTTTTCTCAGTTTCTCATTAACTTCATTTGGGGCCAAGTAAGTTCATTAAATCAAGCAGGAATTTATCTAAGCAATTTGAACGGAATAAATTTTCGCCGAAATCACATAATTCGTTCTCATTGAAATTGAAAATTAATTTGCAGTGTCGGACCGGACAGAGTGGAAAACAAACCTCAGTAATATTAAAATAATCAGTTGAGGATAAATTTTGATTACGTGACAGGCAACCGGACTCATGATGTTTGTCCAAAACATTAACGATACAGTCGAACTTGTGTTGTATTAACCAAAAGCTTTGGAATGCTAAACAAATATTTGCTTTTGCAATGATACAGAATAATCCAGAAGATTTTACAATATGGAGACTGGAGTTTGATTTTACTGTTTGTTTTTTTACTGTACAATTCTTTTCGTTTTATATTTAGCATTTGCAATTATGTATTACTGAATTACAAGACCGATTACTTTGCACTTTGTACAGAGCAATATTTCAATGAATATTGGATGAGAGCAGGGCATACATTTTTAAATTTGTTCATTGTGAAATAGTTGATTTTGTAATTATTAGTGTGGCAAGATTTACTACCGTCCTTCACTTAGTTACACTATTCCTGTGTTGATTTAGGTCTTCTTGAAATCTAGTCCAAGGTTATCTTAATGATATGTATAGGTTTAATTGTCCTTGGAGGCATTAATAGTTCAGTATATAAGCCGATGATTCATATTTTAAGGGTCCTAGGCTCAAATTCATCAACGCTTACTTAATTCGTCATAATGGGAAAGCCATTGCAATGTTGCAATGTTCATCGATTCAGTATTTACAACACTAGTTAAAGCTAAAAAAAAAACTAAAAATAATGTGTGCCTCACCCACATAAGTGCACAATTGAAATGAAAGCCTAACCTTGTAGCTAGACGTCACATTCAGTAAACATCAGCAAAATATATTTTAAAAGTTCATATTACTGAATTCGGATAATTCGTAAATGCACGCAAGCATCACTATTGAACCCAAATTTCAATCCGCTCAAAGGTTTCTAGTCCCTTGTTAAGTCCATCAAAGGTAAATTCATCCTCTCTTCCTTGCAATCTATAATGGATAGAGTTTGGCACTGTGTCCTTTTAGACAAACTACTAGCAATCGCTTTCGACCCTTCACCTTTTACTTGCATTGCAAGTTCTCTTTCTGACTTTTATATCCGTGTTCCTTTCAATGATGTTGTCGCTTATAATTATAATCTCATTGCTGGTATACCACAAGGCTCGCTATTGTCGTCTATTCTCTTTTTACTCTTCATTACCTCTTCCAATCCCAAGAGGTAAGAGGAGCTACGGTCATTTTAAATTTTCTGGCTCGAATGTTACTTAATACCCTGTAATCATGGCTAGTGCCCTGTGATCATGGATCATTTTTTGTTAAGTAGCCAATCTCATAGGTTTTCCAAGGAGTCATCTCTCACCCCCCTCCATTTTATCCTTCCGGAGATATAAATATTTAAAATCCTAATTTTGGGTTTTTTATCACCTGCTTTACGAAACAATGGATTTTTTTAACGGCCATTAACAGCCCTTTTTCTCTTCACAATATTAAAGCCTACTGCTTTCGATTGATATACCACAATTCCATACTGTCGTCACTCCATCAAAAGATTTAAACCATCAAACATGTTCCATTTCTACCTGAGAACAATACCAGGAAATTTCAAATGATAAAAAGGGAAAGAAAAACACAATCTTTATCAAAGTATTCTACATCATGGCTTTCAACGTTACTTTCTACATCCTTGAGGACATCAAATTCTTCAGATGTTGAAGGACCGGCTAATTTGTATATTTCAAGTCGACATTGTGAACACATTTTCCATCCCAGTCATAAATGTCTTCCAAATTTGTACCACACATTGTGTCACGTTTCTTAAATTTTGACTTTGAAATTTCTTAGAGGAATGGCCTTGTTTTGAAAAAGGTCACTGTAGCAATTTTGTATGGTTCTCAATATTACAATGTAATGCTGACTTTAATTTTTACATAAAATATTGAATTATCATTAAAGTCACTAAGTTACAGACGTATTGAATTATCATTAAATATCAGCTAATTCTAATAATTCAATATTCTTAAATAAACTTCATCAAATTAATATCGTATACAAAACTAATTATGCGCGCTCTTATTTACCAAAAATCACTTAACACTATCACACTAGGTAATATCAAATTATCTTCACTTATTTTTCACTTACTTTTACTGTAATTTACTAATATTTTCTACACTGTGGCACCAAATTGTTGTCCTTTTGAAAGAGTCTGCCAAAGCACTACTTATCATAATAAATTCGAAGAAAGAGGTTTTCCCCAAAATGTTAGCGCCTTTGTTTACAAGTTTTCCTTCTTGCTAGCAGCAATAAAGTCGGGAATCAAGAAATAAGTAGAAGTTTTCTGCTTCCTGACTGTATGAGAATTACCAACATTTACAGGTAAAAAATGGAATCATAACATTATCTCCTGGGATTCATTAAAAAGAAAATTTGTATACTTAGGTGAGATAATAGTCTTGCTATCCGAGAATTTGCGGAAATAGGTCTTCATGAAATAAAATACCATTCTTCACGTTATTAATTCCGTCTTCTCCAAAATATAATTTGTATAATCAAATGCAATTAATGCTTCAAATCTTTCACAACTAAGTGCACTTAATAAATTTCATTGAAAACTTCCCGCAGTATAAAACTTTATAAATTAACTTCACTTAAACTGTAAGGGGCTCCAACATCTCCCTTTGGCAGTTACTTCGATACCGACAAAGGATTAAAATAAAAAAAAAAATCGGGAGAGTGCATTCTGAGATATTCAAGAATAAAGTATATCCTTGGAGTTTTGTTTCGAAAGAAGGGCTTTATTATATTTTTAGTTGAAAATTCAAAGCTTTCTTTTAAAAAATAACACTTATTTCATAAAACTACGATGAGTGTAATCTGAAATATGAATTAAACTTTTCTCTACCGAGCAAAATTTGTAATTTTTTCCAAACTGCAAAGTACCATAACTCCTCCAAAAAATTGATCGGGACAAAAAATATTTCACACAACTTTTATTCTAATAACATTCAACATATGTACGAAATTTCATCAAAATCAGTCGTGGTCTCGTGGTTGATTTTACGTGAAATGACCCAGAAAGATATTTTCTGATACTGATCTCCTTTCTAGATTCACGTTACTGAAAGTCACAATCACAATCCGTTGCGTTTTAAATCCATTTGTGTCATATTCATTTTAAACGCCAGAAAGTGAGTTCTTGCAATTTAACTTTCTTAGAATTTTGCTTTCTAGGAAAATGCTTGCTCTACAAATTCACAAGGAAAGTACAAGAAAAGTGCTCCTTGTTAAAAACCAAAGTTTGTTTAACTCCCATCCACTTCGTAAGCTTTTTTTGCTAGAAGTAAACTCTCGATTTATTTTAGATTATTGTCGACTAAGCAAAGGCTTGTTTTTCAAGTTTTTAAAAGCTTAGATAAATTTATCTGAATTTTTATACCAATTAATTTAACTAGCGTGCAGGTTTCATTCTTTGGATACTTCTAAGAAATGTAAGAATTCCAGTAATATTTCTTGGAAAATCCTTAAGTTGGTGCGGCATTACGCCCCCTTAAGAAGAAGAGTACAAAGTTAAAGAACGAAGGGCTGACTGCGAGGTGTTGAAGTAATTGTGTTTCCCATCCAAGCATTGTAATTTTACTTCAAAGCTTATCGAAAGCAAACAGAATTGTCAGGACAAGAAAATTAATAAGGAGGGCTTGGCTGGGACATTACTGTCGTTGCAATGGGAAGTTATTGGGGGCCCAAATCGACCGACGATTAATCGACCTTTCCATTTGCAATCATTGCAATGTGTTTTATGAAGAACGGAGATAATAGCTTGACTTCAGGGTAAATAAAAGGGCTTTTTTTTCTCTTTTGTTTTTTAGTTTGAAGTGTTACACTAAAGTGCTTCATAAGATCGATATATCTTACTTTAATTTCTAAGAAATTTTTCTCTTTTTTTTACAGGTGTGGGAGAATAACTTTGAATCTATGAACCTTCTGGATTATTTCTATTCAAGAATTCATTTGGAATTGACACCATTTTTAGAAAACAAGGTGAGTGAATAGATTAATAAAATTAAGCAGGATGAATAAAACTAGTTATAATTGTAGCATAAGTAGAATATACAATACATTTATACATTCTGTGAGAAATTATTGGCTACAGAATTCAATTAATGTTTAGACCAGTGGTTTCCAACCTCTCCCAGCCAGCGTCACTTTTGAGACATTATTAACACTTCATGCCTTTTTACCCCCATGTGTCAGTATAAAACTACAAAGTATAATTATCTAATAAAAATGTTGGAAAGAATGGAACATATTTCCTTAAAGCAATATATATCTACCGCGCCCTTCTTGAGAGTGAACTATGCCTAAATTATCAGCATATTTTAATATTCTTTAGAGTAATGTCACTTATAAATGTAATTATTGCTCAAAATTCTGGATTAACGTGCAAATGTTGCTAGGTCAAATAATAATACCCAACCCCCTCTTCCACAAAGTTTCTTTGTGCTTAAGGAGTAATTCGTCGTTTCCTAGATAAAAAGATCAATTTTCATTCGGAAACATACATTGCAAAGGGTCAAAAATTTATAAATTGCAGCGTATATAGCTGCAAGTTTATGCAACCATGGTTTCTCATCTTTGCTTCTATTTTCAGCAAAGATCCAAGTCCAAGAGGGACTCATCTATGGTCCTGGTATATCTGTTAAAAATAAGTTCACAAATTTTCTTTAGAACCTTTTAAAATTAAAAAAAATTAAGCTCGTTTTTCTCAGAACCTCGTTTTTCCAATTAGCTTACACACAGAGCTTTAGGACTTTAAATACTCCTAAGACTAGAACTAAGTAAACCCGTAATTAAGGGCGGGTATAAAATTTTTATACGCAAAAAACTGACAAAAATTTTAGATGGAAAACGAAAATTTGCACCAAGAACTGCCATTTTTACAATTTTAAATCAAGGCTTTTAGTTTTATTTCACGCCAAAACAACAACCGTTAGCTACAAAACTAATATCTTTTCTTACTTCATAACTGCCTCCAAAAGCAAATTCGATGTGAGCCAGTAACAAAGAATTTTTTGAAAGGGATCACGTAACATCGCCGCCTGCAGCCAAAAACTAAAAGGGAACGCCACAGGGCTCAGTTTTGTCTCTGTTTGTTTTTCGTTAAGAGCCTCTTATATCTTGTTTTACATCCAACTCACAGTTTTGATGATATCTCGCATCTACTTATTTGCATCCATAACAAATCGTACGATTGTATAAATCGCTAATAATATTCTTAGCGTAGTTAAAGTTTAGATGAAGAGTTTAATACATCTAAAAGTCAACGTTTTCTGAAATCTAGAACTTCGTGGCGATAGGTTGATCAACAAAAAAAATCTGCGTTAGTTTCAGTTAAAATATTTAACTTGCCTTTAACAATATAATGAAGTGCTTACGTTCTCTTTAGTGATAGAAGAAAAATATTTTATATCATTTTTCCACAAGTAAACACACAGATCGGTTGCTTCCTGGAATCAGGAACGAACTAGCAGAATCGCGTAGAAGCAAATCGTTTATAAAAAACCGCGTAAAAAAGGTCCAGGTGTATTTTATAGAAAAATTATCTTTTTTAATGTCTTTTAATGTGAATTAGGATGCAATATTGCCGATCCATAATAAATTGATAGATCAGCCATCAGCTTATTTGCCAATTGCACTGATTTAGAAGTTGGTATAGATTTGGGGTTTTTTTTTGCAGCTTCCGATTTAGCTATCTTATACATCCATCTTTTTACATGAACACATTCCCTTTTAACTACCAAATCATTACTTTAATGGTAAAAAAAGCCTTAAATGTCTCTTACTCCGTGTAGTTCGTTAGGGCGTTAAAATATTTTAACCACACCGCCAACTTCCATTCTTTTGTACTGCGGTTAAAAGTTTAAAACCTAAACCAATGAGCAAACTACTAATGGTCTTCAATTCAACTCAATTTTGATGAGTGAGAGGAGCAACCTTGTTCTCTGTGGCGGGTAGGTAATAAATCTCTTCGCCTGTCTTAACTTAACCTTCGAGGAGGGAATAATGTAACTTAGGCGAAGCCAAAAATTTTCTAAATGTGTGTGTGTTTGACAGCTTGGTCCAGAAAATTTCCATACAAAATTTTTTGGGTTAACCCAAACTGTCAATTGTTACACTGTAAAGTGAACCGGAATTTCTACGTGTTAGTGAGCAAATTGGCTTTACTTTTGCCTCGTTGTTTCCGTTCCTTTTCTGCTGCATGCTCGAAGGTCTTAACTCTAGATAAGTGTTCCAGTACTACACCTTGACTCTTGATTCCCATCTACTGAGATTTTTCAGTAAATACCCGCAAAAAAGTTCGAATTGGATAAATGTTGATTTTGCATCGTCCTTTTTAAGCCGGTATGCAGTTTCATTTCCAAAACCTGCGTGCCCTTAACGTTTCATAAGACTCCTTGTCATGAAAAAATCAACTCTTGGTTATGAGTAGGAAAGGAAAAGAGCAGCTAGGATCAATGTGTGGAGTGATGAGGGTTTGAATTTAGATTCTTCTGAACGTTCAGGGCTCATATCCGGGAGGAAAAAAACAGTCGGTCATCTCTTTTTCATTCTCAGAATTTTTACGGTACTAGAAAAATATGCTGTGAGATATAGGGATGATTACTGCTAATGATGAGCGAATTACGCGAGAAATTGTTGTCTCGACCGGGCAATTTCGAGGCTTTGGATGAGCTTGGGATCAATTTAACTTTATTTGGTGTGAAGATGCATTTAGAAAAGTGTTTAATCTGATTAGAGGAACAGTAATTATTCATAACTTCCGAGATTATATTCATGTAAATTTTCATAGTTTGTGGGCTAGCGAGGTGGTTCTCCACAAGGAATTCCATTGTTGCTCCTTAATGATCTTTACGTTGGGGCTTCGATCAGATATGCGTTTTGGTTCCATTTTCAAATTCCTTATGGTTCTTGCCCCATATTCCCCAAAATACTTCAGGGTATATGAAGAATGCTTAAAATTCAAAAACTAGAAAGAAAGCCCAAAAGACAACTTAATGAAGAAATATTTACGAAAACAAGAACTATTTCGCTGATATTGCAAAAGTTACTGGAATAAACAGTTCAACAAGTGCAGCTCAATTTTGCTTGTCGACGGCAATAATTCTCGTCATAACGATCCCCTGTTTGCATTGATGAATAAATTTGACGCCACAAAAGAGCTTTGTTGCACACGACTGCATATTTCACCTCCATCTACACTGTTCTAATGCTTTCCCATGTAAACAAAAAGCTGAACCAGTTCCTAAGTAGATAGGCTAAATAGCCCCGCAAACAGATGCTAGAACGGCCAGTGCAAACGGACTGTTTACACTTTGCTCATTCTCTCGCGCTTACTAAAAATAACGAACACTATAGTTACTTCCCGTTCAACTTTGGAATAGTTTTCTTTAAGACGCTGATTCGAAAAGCAGAAAAAAAAACAAAAAAGAAATAAAACACTCAACGCGAAGTAAGAGTACTCACCCACCGAGCCGCACACACTTCAAGGCCATTTATAAATACCCGGGGCTAAAAATAGATCGGACCAGCTGTAAACACATGCGCAACGTTCAGCAGTTTTATATAGGCGAGGAGTTGCGGAGCGGACGCGTTTGACGTTCTTAAGTTGTTCAATATCTTTTACATGTATGTATAAGCAAGCGAGCAAGGCTTATCAAGAAAAGTTTAAAAAAGTAAAGAAAATAAATCACTGGCAACTAGAGGGTAATCAGCCGAATTATGCGGGAAAAAAACATTAATACACATACAGACTAAGATGTGTATTTCTTCTAGGCTGACAGTCGACCAAAGTGGATGATGAGTATGTGGCAAAGGCCGGTGGGACATTGCAGATGGCGTCTTGCCACGTTCGGCTGTGGTTGTTAAGTAAACAAGCGTCTTTTTAACAAGTATATAAAAAAGTAAAACAACTCATTCTCCCGCACATCGTCGGACGCCAACAATAAATTGTTTTACCGTTTCACCTGAGAAAGGAATTACGCATGCTTTGCGACTGTTTTTTCTTTTCTGTATATATACGCGATTTTGAGTGAATCACGACGCTCAGCTGGACGAGGTGGAGGATGAACAAGTTTTATTTATTTTCGCATAAAATTAGTATTAATATTTGTATTTTTACTGCTGGCATCGGTCGGCTGTCGGGATGGGCGTCCATTAAGATGAAATTATTATTCATATTATGTATGTGGGTCGCGCGAATCTACCGAAATCAGTTCCACCTTTTTATGGCCGAAAATAAGCTATCAATTTCATCGTTTTTGTTCTTTAATTTTCTTTTTATATTGGAGTTATGCCTAGTGTTATTATTTAACAGTTTTTGATATGTTCATTCATCCTACATAACCAAGAAGTTTGGCGCCTTTGTTGCTGTTGTGTTTTGAACTGAGTATGTATTTTCTTTTGACACATCCAGTGTTGGAGGTTTTAATTCAAATACAAAACTTGATCAAATATTTTCATGGATGATCATACATTTTGCAATGCGTACGCATGAAATACGTGACGACTAAAAATAAATACAAAACGTCATATAAATGTTAGCATTCGGAAAAAATAAGCTTTGTATAAGCGAATACCGGCTTTATCTAGATCTTGGTGGTCGGAACGTTGGAAATGCTATTTAGTTCACATAAGATCATGTGCTTTTTAAACGGCGTTTTTTGGTGGCATCTATTGGGAGGTAAGGATTATCTTAAAGAGCTGATCTCTTACTGGTATCGTTTTGACTCTACGAAAAGCTTTCTGGTCTGGTTTTAATGCCTTCTCTAAAAGATTTTTATCTCGATTCTAAATCCGTGATATGAACTACTTTCAGACTTTAGGCTAATAGTGGTGACAAGATGGACAAACAATGTAAACTTGTGGTGCTGTGAATGTAGATAGGTGGGATATGTGTAGATGGCGACCCTTTTTTTTAAGGTGTTGCCTAAGCTCAGAGACAACCCTGTTATTCATATATACCGTTCTTGTGACTCAAGAAGTTAGCCGCTCGCCTGAACCTTATTTGACATTGACCATAGGCAAAAATAACCTTATTTGACGTTTCTGAAATGCACACATACAGGTTTCAGGAAGACTTTAGCTTACTTATACCAATATTTGGCCTCCTCGTAAGAAGGTAAGTGCTGCTTAGCCAAGCCATGCGTCATCGATCGGAACAAGTGGTAGTCGGAAGGGGCGATGTCTGGGGAATACCACGGGTGGGGTAGGATTTCCCATTTGAGCGTTTCTAAGTACGTTTTAACCGGTTGTGCAATATGAGGCCGAGTATTGTCATGCTGCAAAATCACTTTGTCCTGTTTCTCCTCGTATTGCCGCCGTTTTTCCTTCAATGCTCAACTCAAGCATGATGGCTTCACTCAGTTGCAGCAGCTCATAATATAACACGCCAAGCTGGTCCCACCAAATACACAGCATTCTCGTCACAAGTTACAATACGATGCAAAAACACTTCCTTCTCGGTTTCAACTCGTATGGCATCCAGTTTCCTTGTTTTTACATCATTTCCAAGGTTTTCGAACGATGTGAAATTGCTTGTTGAGTCACGCCCAATGAATCTGCAAGTTCCTGTTGCCTCTGACATGAGTCTTGATCCAGTAATACCTCCAATCCTGCGTCTTCAAACTTTTTCACCGGTCCGGGATGCTCCTTGTCTGTGTTGTGCGATGTAGGGTTATCTCTTGAGCGTAGGCAATACCTTTAAAAAAGTTCCCACTACTTCTTGTTATTTATTTAAATAAAATTCCAATATCATTCTGACAACGTGTTTATCTCTATAAATTGTTGTCACTTCCACTTGTGGGAAAGTTTTTATTTTATGTTTTATAGCTCATGTTGCAGTAGATAATAATTCGCTTTTAAAATTAATTCTGGGTGTCTGTTTTAATTTCTTAACCGGGGTAAAATGTACAGAGTTTCCTGAAATTTTGTCGGAACTTAATTTTGCAAAACCTGGAAATTTGGTTTTCCCTGGAACAAATTTGTTTATACCAATTATTGTTAAAATTCCCAACAATTCAAGCATAATTTCCTGCATATACATATTTTGCTTTTTATCCTGTGGATTTTTCCCACAATGAAAGTTAAATATTTCTGGTATTTTGCTAACATAACCCGAACTTTATTAGTTTGTCAGTTCATTGACAACTTAAAAGGGCCCTTAAATAGCTTCTATTAGAAAAACATTTTTTCCCCCATAAATCTCGCATTAGGAAACTCCTTGCGTAAAAAATTTTCCTCTTGTCGGGATGCTTGCAAACTTTATTACTCTCACTATGTGTTTACTTTTAACTTGAGTGGGTTAACGTGTTGACTTTTTAAAGCACCAGCAATGACAAATATCATGTTACTTAAAGTTTTAGTGTACAAATATTACCCGCCGGGTAGTTTTCTACGGAACACATTCAATAGATACAATAGAAAGTAAACTTTCCTCCATGTGAAGTGGGTTTTCGTTCTGGTGGTTTGCAGTGTACGGGAAGTTCTCATCAGGCCTTAAGTAAAGAAGTTTCTACAAAGATAATTGGAAACCGACTTTTTTTCTCTTCATAACAGTAAAAGCTACAACACTCTACAAGAGGTTTATGTTCTTCTTATAGGACAAGAAAGTTGGAATAATAAGGGTGCATTTTTAGTAGACCCAGAAAGGTCTATTCAAGACGTCTTTGTACATCAAGTGCATATTGCTATGAATAATGGACACTGTCTGACTATTTAGTATAAAGGTTGTGCAAAAGTTGAAACTACTGCCTTTAGTCTGCCCGAATCCGTAGCGTATCAATTAACTCCGGCTGTACACACTTTTATATTCACTATTTTGCATCACTAGCTTAGATTAGGAAGTGCGTCTTGGTTTAGTGTAATTGTTTTGTCTTAAATTTTCTATTAATGAACCATCAACCTGGCTTCTTTGTAAACAATTAAAAAGTACAACAATCTCGGAGTATACGACTTTTGGTTTGGAATGGAGTGCTATAAAAGTCCAAGAAGAAGTCATAAATATTACTACATGGGCAAAGTACTCACGAGGGTGCTTTTTAAGGTATTGTCTAAGTTCAGGGGACAATCCTATGATGCACACAGCACAGCTTAGGTGGAAGGAAATTAGGGAAGAGTAGATTGAGATATTTTAAAATGTGAAGTGTTGCAAGTAAACTAAAATTTTTGGCATGAAATTATTAGTGGGCAACATCCTAGTGACTTCGCAAGTACAATTCTTGCCAGTTCGATATTAAATAAAATACATAACTTCATTTTCAATCATCAATTACTTTTTCATTTTCATCAATTACTTTATCCTCTCTAATCTCAAGACACTTTTCCCGACGTTGTTTTAGTTTTATGATTGCTTCCCAGAAATGGATTTTATCGAGGTCTTCAAATCAGCCATTTACGGCCTGCATGAATTTTGATTTATAATAATAATTTATTTATAAAATGTTTAGTACAGAAGATTACAAATCTCTCAGTATTAGTGGCTGTGGTAAGTTGGTTCCCTACAGATAATGAGTATTTATTAATGTAAAAAAATCGAAGAAGATAGAAAGACCAATATAACTAAATTCAATTCACCGAAATATGAAAAACAACACACGCTGGTGGCCGATTGTGCTGAGGTGAGATTTTCTTCTCTGTTGGTGTAGGATCAAATTCTGCACAGGACGCGGTAATATATCTGGGTACCAGTAGTTGAGGCAATTCTACTGACGAGAATTGTATTTGTGAAGCCACTGGGATGTTGCATACTAATTTAATGCCAATAAAATTGTGACTCAGTTGCAACATTTTTCAGGTTAATTTCCCAAGCTGCCTCTTCCCCAATTTCCCCCCGCCTAAGCTGTGCTGTGTGCATCATAGGGTTATGTCCTGAGCTTAGACAATACCGTAAAGAAAACTATATATAATTATAGATGTTTTGTACTCCAAAATTACCCTTTTGCAAATCAAATTTAACCTTTTGCAAATCATATTCAGCCATTTGAAAATCAAATGTTTCTCCTTAAGCTTTTGTGAAAGAAATAGATCAAATGCACACTAATTGTTGAAAAATTCTGAATTTTATTCATTTCAAAGGTGTATATCAAATATTTATTAGTAGCTACCAATTCATTAAATCTCCATACTATTATAAATGTGAAAGTTTGCATGTTTGTCCTTCAATCACGAACGAACCGCTGGACTGATTTAAATGAAATTTGGAACACAGGTAGAGTATATGCTGGAGATGAACATAGGATACCTTTTATTTGCAAGCGGATTCAAGATGGCGGCCAATAATCATAAATTTCAAGGGATTGCCATGAAAATTGGTATGTGAGGGTTTTTGAAGATCCTGATTGCGAATCCGCTTTCGAAATTTAAAAATTCAAGATGACGAACCCAATATGGCGAAAACAATTTTCTTAAATTAAACGAATTAATATAGAGAATTTTTGGAGATTCTGATGCGGACGAAGTCGCGGGCATTAAGCAAGTTTTTTAGTCTTTCTCAGTCTTACGATTGGTCGTATTCATACATAATACTAGCAACTCTTAGTGGATTTTCTCTGACATTTATCTTTAATTTATATTTTGAAAAAGGTTTGAGATTAAAGCATGATCCTTTGAAATAACATAAATATTTTTCAATCTTTTTCTGCGTCTCAAAGAAATGTTTTTAAATTCAGTGTTTCGCCAAAACATGAGTGTCGTTATTAGTCCAACATGGATTTTCCTTATCACCTCTGATTAATTGTATCGTAATTGAGGAAAACCCAAGAGCTTCTTCCGTATCTCAAAGAAGCGAGCTAAATTAAATTCTTTTTACGTTGTCGATTGGGTGTATATAGTTTAGCAAAGGTAGAAGAAAAGTCGAGGGAAATGGAGAATTAGAAATCGTTTCTTTATAAAGACATTTAAATCGATTTCTAATCGGATCCATCTAAATTAAAAACAGTAACAATAAATTATCAGTGTCGTGGAAAATTTATTTTTGCTCCTATATAAGCACAAATAAAACAAACAAAATTCAACCTAAGGAAAAATTAGAGTTACAGAAGTTTGATTTAGAGAAGTTTCACTGTATTCCATTTTAAAAATTCTTTACAAATTTCGTTTTGAAAGATGAATTCTGTTCTAATTATCTGACTAAAATCTATGATAACCACTTCAAGTGGATTCAGTTTAAAAATTGCAAAGAAATTCCATGTTGTCTAGATAACTATATTCGATATACATATTTAATATTTTCGATAGGATCTAAAGCTATCCTGAATTAAAAATACTGACTTATTTTTAGTTTTAAATATATCTTTTGATAGTATTGTTTTCGCTTTATTATGTATAGACACAGCCTCTGGCTAGCACATTACAAGTTATCTCAAATGCATGTCTAATATGAAGATATCTAGAGGACTGAATAAACTCAGTGCAATTTTTGACGCTCCTTCAGGTGAGATTTCATACCTGAGTGTAAAATCCCTCTGACAAAATCATAAGCAGACAGGGATTGTTTGAATTTATTGCGTGACGAAAAATCTTGGTAATTATGATAGCATTTATATTTAAGGCTTTTGCACAATTACGGAATTGTGACTTTCTGTATGAGAAAATGGTCCTATTTAATATTTTAATGGCAACACTATGAAAATATTTAGTTTGTCCAATTTAAACTCCAAGCAGATTTTTTCATTTTTATTTGTTAGGTTTCTATAAACAATATTTTCACTATTCAACGTATATAAAAAACAGAGTGGTAGTTTACAACATAACAAACCATTCATTAAGCCCAACGTTTCAATTAATGTTACTCCAGATATAATTGGCATTACGTATGATAATCACTAATGGTATTCATCGCTACGATATTTTTATCCCTAGAAAAAATCAACTATAATTGCCCGGACGACCATTTTTCGTGCCCTGGATTGATAATGACTTTTATTAAAAGGTATAAGTGGTACTATTTAAATTTATTAATCATCGACTTAGCTGCTGATTTACAACTTTAAAATACTGTTTTTTTACAAGTTTTTATTATGTAAATGAATGTGATATGATATTAGATTTATGTTACTTTTTTCGGCTACTTCTATTATTTAAAGATCTAAGAATAGAATTTGTGGGAATTTGTGTGGATGTACTACTTCATTTTTAAATGTTGTTAGGAAAGTATGGGTTCGATTAATATGGATAGGTTTTTCAATACCTTCTAAAATTCTGGCAATTATCGACAGATTTTACTTGAGCTATAGATACTTGAATGAATCTTTGCTAAATTGGATGCTGGAGTATCCCAAGGTATATTAATGATATCTGAAGACGAATATCATCTGAACATTTTGTTAGAGGAGAGGGTTTGAATTGTGATGAAA